>JAWKAU010001108.1:0-16000 GCA_033398695.1 Orobanche coerulescens
GGAAAAGTTTTACGAAAATGAATGTTGGACCGAATCCTAAGCTTGAATAAATGTTTCCCGTATTGTAAACTGCTGAGTTATGAAACAAGATTTGGGTTAAGGCCCTAAAGTTTTTCGAAAAGGTTTTGTGAATCAGGACTTGAGGTCTTAAAGGTTTTGAAAATCTAAAAAAATTCCCGAGATGATAATCTTATTTTCGAATGCTTCATAGCTTATCTTCCCTTGTGAAAACCTCCCGGGAATATTTTGATACTTGATTATCATATTGGATTCACGATTATTATTTGCTTGTTACATTTCGTATGATTTGATACTTGCACTAGTAAAACAGTGGAGTTTTACTAACCCCCGAGTAATTGGGGTGTGGATGTCTGTTTTGCGTCCAGGTACATGCAGATTCAGGGGAGCAGTCACAGGATTGGCACAAGAGGATGACGAGCTGCGATACTAATCATGAGTCGAGAGTTGTTTTGATTTTTGTTGTGTTGTCAGAGTTGATTTCAGTATTCCGCTGTATTGTATTTAGACCCATGTGTGGGTAATGTTGTTAGTCAGTTCTGTTGATAGAGTTGTGTGACCTCATCGGTCTGTGTGTTTATGTGTAAGTGACCTTAACGGTCTGTATTATTATATTGTTTGGCCCTGGCCGGGCAAGCATTTGGATGTTTAATTGTGTTTAGCCTGGTAGATCCTTTTGGAAAGGGTCTACGGCGTGTAATATTCCCATACGGTTTTGGGGGTGTTACATTTATGGTATCGGAGCCTCGGTTGCGGAAACCTAGGCTGTCGGGTCGAGTCAAGTCGTGAATTGTCGAGTAATGTGTTATCTTGTCGTTCGAGTCGTGTGGTGACAAGTTGAGTTGTGCGTAGTCACAACGTCTCGGTTATGTTGTCAGACGAGATTAGTATCGTGGGCGACCGTCACCTCCGTGCGACCTGTGGATGTAAGTCTCCTCCTTTATGCGTAATACCTGTGTATCTCGATTTTATCTTAGTGAGTTAATTGCGGTGCATAATTTTATTTACACAGTATTGTGTAATATAGTTGTGTTTAATACTTGTGGCACATAGTATGTGTATAGAACTGGGCACGTTATTGTGTTGTCTTTGAACCACTGGGTGGGGTGGTATGTTGTGAATGTTGCAAACCTTGATGGGTTTCGAAAAGGTACCGACGGTAGAGTTTGTGAGAAACTCCGATGAATTATTTTGCTGTGTATTTAAACTTGATACCACGAGATGCATTTGATTGAATTGACGACCCTGGTTGCCATTTGAGTATGTGGTTTTAAATTCGGCTGTTTTTGGAATGTTGTAATTTTTGTCCGCTATGGGTAAGTTTGAGAATGTTTCCTGAAGGACTTTACACTTTGAGAATTTTGTAGAAATCGATTTTTGGAAAATATTTTGGTGGTGCAGTCAAACCATGGTTTATATGGATTTTTAAAATTTGTTAAATTTTGACAAATGGGCCGTATATTTTCAAATGACACAATCAGACGGTATTTGAAAAATGTGTTTATGTATTGAGGTTAAGTCGTGCAGTGAGTTGCTATATTATTATTCTCGTCAGAAAATCTGGGTTGTATGCCCAAGTGGCGGGATATGTTGTTAGGTATCGTTCCCCACTCCAATGACCGAGGTATTAAACAAAGTGTTTCCAAAATTTCATCCCAGCAAAATCTTTCAAACTTGCGAATTTTTTTTATTATCATTCGAACAAATACCTCGATAAACTTGTTTTTTTTTAAGATTATTCTCGATGTTGGACCACAATGGTATGCTTAATGTTCTAACCGTGTATGCTGAGGTATAGGTCGTACATCTTTGTCAATGTGAACGTGTGAATATTGCATTGTTCTGCTGATTGTGGGCTTATGTCGATTATGTGAGATTTGTTTTATCTTGTTATTCTGATTGGTTGTCCGTTCAGTATGCTAAGGGGTCGAGGTCGAGGCCGTGGCCATGGTCGTGGTGGTGGTTGTAATCGGGAGCAGGACAGGGCGACTCCCTCCTTGCCGAGTACCAATCAGCTCAGTACAGATCAGGGACATTCGACTAGCGTTAATGTTGACGTTGGCGCCGCCACCATCCTTCGTCAGGTGGTTGACCAGTTAGTGCAGATGAATCAGGCCGTACGTCGGGATGAGAACCCAATTAGGGATAACGGAACTAGTAAGTGGTTACGAGATGTGATGAAGATGCAGCCACCCCGTTTTGTGGGTTCGTCTGACTTGTTAGGTTTGGAAAACTGGCTCTTCCAGTTGGACAGAATATTTGATGATGTAGCTTGTCCGGATGATAGGAGGGTACCTATTGCTCAGTACCTGCTCGACAAAGAAGCTGCAGACTGGTGGCACGCTGTAGTGCCTGCAGATCGTACACCTACATGGGCTGAGTTTAAGACTGCCATGGAGGCAGAGTATTGTCCGTTGCCTGTTCGTGAACGCAGAATCGTTGAGTTTTTCTCGGCTACGCCCCAGGATGTGTCAATATCCCAGGCGATAGTCGATTATAATCGACAGTTGGCATATGTTCGGGATCAAGTGAGAAGTGAAGCGGACAAGGTCCGATACTTCAATATGCGCATGAAACCCCATATCCGTGAGAGTATGGCTCCGCTTATGTGTACCAACCTGAAAGAATATCAGGACCGAGCTTTAGCCATCGAGATGGCTGTTTCTGTGTCGGAATCTAGTTCAGAGAATAAGAGACAGAAGACCTCGAGAATGTAATACCCGGTTGTAATTCAGTCATTATCATTCAGTAAATTCATTCGGTGATTGTCACTCAATGGATTTTCACTCATTTATAATCATTCATCAATCATATTCTTTCACCGTGTTCACCATTCGGAAAAACTTCGAGTGGTGTATCGTTATTGTTCATTGTTTCAACTTTCCTCATATGAGTTCGACTTTGTTAGATCACCATTAATTTTTGGTAATTCCAAAAATTCTAAAATCTTTGCAATATTATAGAGCATCGAGTTAGCTTTCCAATGGTTCAAACGGTGAGTCAATCGGAGTCCGGACGAGAAAGTTATGGTCGTTTTAGCTCACCCGCTCATTTTTTTCAATTTTGGCCGATCACTGCCGAACGACTCGGCCGTGTCGTCCGACACGGCCCGTGCCGTACTCGTCCGGATAATGCCGCGATGTTCGCCTCGGGACCCGACCGTGTCGTGCAGCACGGCCAGTCGCACCCTTCCGGATAGGCGAGCAACTCGCGCGGAGGCCCGACCGTGTGCCGTGACACGGTCGAGTCAATGCCGAGCGCCATGACGGGTCACTATCGGTAGGCCCTTCGCGCCGCGACCGTGTCATGCCGGACACGGTCGAGTCCTGCCGGCCGAGATGCGCGCCGCGGCCGTGTCATGCCGGACACGGTCGAGTCTGCCGCCGAGTCAACCCCTATAAATTCATTTTTACGCATTTCACCCATTTTTCTTCCTTTTCTTCACCTTCAACCGAGAGATAAGGCTTGAGGGAGGGTTTTTCCTTCACAAATCATTTGGGTGGTTGATTTTCTTCATCTCCTTTCGATCGTGAAGCCGGATAATCGACCTAACGCGTGTTCTTCGGATTAAAGTGCTTGAATCTTCAAAGGTAATTCCTTCAACACCTTGAATTTCGATTCTATGTTGAGATATGATGTTTTGGACGTTATAATCATGTTATATGAAGGGACATGTATATGATTATGAGTTTATATAAGGATTCATTGGATTATTGAGGGATTATTCAAGAACACTTTGAATATCGAGTTGAAATAGGGGGTTTTCGATTAATTGTCGTTATAATCACGTTTTCGGATATTCATTTTGGATTATTGATAGTATTCATGAGGTTTTGTGGGTTTGAATCATTCATTGGAAGTTGGTTTCGGATGTAATTGAGTTTTGGTTGTAAACAATTGGAGATTGTTTACAACGCGTTTGTTTTAATGCCCCAATGAGTTTCGGGTATTGTTGTATCGACTTTTGAGTTGGTTGTGATCATGCTTGATTCGTGTATTAAGAGAATTGTTGGTATTTATGTTGTTCAAGGTTGTTCGAGCGCCGATAATTTCATTAAGGACGTTGATCGTGGAAGTACCTTCGCCTTCGGTTTGAGGCAAGTTTTATACTTGTACTAGTCAATGAGATTAATGTCATCATATATGTGTATAAATGTGTTGTATCATTCCGAGACTTAGTCTCTTCATGAATTCATTGATATTAAGAGATCGTTCGATACGATACCTTTCGGCAATTTTGCCAAATATTTATTGTTATTCCTTTTAGATTGTCATTAAAAGCTGTACACGCCGATTAAAGGCATTGGCTTATTCATTTCTCACCTTAAGTCGGTAACCGATTAAAGGTACAGAGGCTTCCTTCTTTTTATTGTTTTCGAATTGCCGTTCGCAGCAAATCGAAATGTTCAATCATTCACTATATCATTGTATCGATTGACCGCTCTAAGGCAATCGAGGTATTCAATCATTCATCATATCGTTCATATCGATTAGCCATTATAAGGAAATCGAAGCGCTCAAGCATTCATGAAATCATCCGCCGCATCATTGTTATCGTCTTTGGCCGACTCAAGGTAGCACACTATCATTCTCATGAATTCGTAGTCTACGAATCGTTGTCATTTGTGATTAATTATATTTTGGAGGCTAGTCTCGGCTAGTGCCTCTTATGGGTAAGTTTGGGGCTTGAACCTTCGCGGTTGGCTTCCCAACACCTACAACTCGGTAGGTCACGGTCGTGTTTATGATCTTATGGGTAAGTTTGGGGCTTGAACCTTCGCGGTTGGCTTCCCAACACCTACAACTCGAAGAGGTCACGATCGTGTTTATGATCTTATGGGTAAGTTTGGGGCTTGAACCTTCGCGGTTGGCTTCCCAACACCTAAAACTCAAAGTAGGTCACGGTCGTGGTTATGACCTTATTAGCCCTCATTAATTATAGCTTCGGGCTATTTCCGGTTTCATGTGAATGTGATATTTGTGACTTAATTTGAGTGGCTTTCGTGCCTTTGTGATTGTCTTGATAATTTCATTGGGGCCTTCGGGCATTGTGATTCATGTTTAATTCAGTTCTTGATGGATTCATGTTGTGTAATTCATTGCGATATTCTAGGATTTTGATTCGCCGTTGGGCATTTATGTTCTAACTGTCGAGCAATTATTAATAGTATGCCGTGGGCATAGTATTTCACGAATGCTCGGTTCTTACATTGGTTTGTGAGCATCTCGTACTATTATTATCATTATGCCGTTTCATTACGCCTTTGGATGCATATCATGTTATACATGTATTTGATGTTCATTATCTGGATGGCCCGACCGTGGCGGAACATGTTTTCATGTTTTAGGTGCTTGCGAGGAGAGAGTTGAGACACGGGGGCATGACGTTGGCGGCGAGGCATTCGAGCGATACTAGTCCGAGTTGTTCATTGTTGGTCGATCGGTTGGAGTGTACTCCGGTCTTGTCGATTGTTGTCGTGTTGTATTACCGACGGATGTTCGTGGATCTTTGTGTATTTCATTTTGGCCATGTAGGCCACTTTTGTCGTTGAAATTCCTTATCGGAATATTGTGTCGGATATCATGGTAGGGACTATGATTTTCCCTTGTTGTTTAATTTAATGTATTATAGTCATGTTTGCTGGTGGATCTCTGGTGTGGGGTCCACGGCACCGTAATAACCTATAGGATTTGGGGGTGTTACGAAATGGTATCGAGCTTTGGGTTGTGTAATACCCCGAGATGTGAGTTATGTGGTCCTACCGTCGCGGTAGTAGTGGGATTGTCGGTTATGACAATCTAGTCGATCGAGTTTTGTGAGTCGTAATATTAGTGCGATTGCACGAGTCATTCATTCATCGAGTCGCCGTCGGTGAAGACTAGTATCGCGAGACCTCGAAGCTTCGTATGACTGTGTAAGGACTCGATTCTCTTTATGTTCATACATTCATCATGTCATTAATTATTCATGCTTTGTGGAAACATATATGTGATATTATTGTTATGATTGATTCATGACTAATTGTTTTGGAGCACGTGTGACTGTATAAGTGCTAAGGATCAACTCATTCACGATTAATAATCCTCAATCATCATTTTGATCTTTTCGATCAAGTTAATTCATTCATCACTCGATTAATTCATTCATCACTCAGTTAATATCATTCATCACTCGGTTAATTCATTCATCACTCACCAATATCATTACTCGATTAATATCATTCATCACTCGATTAATTCATTCATCACTCATCAATATCATTCATCATTCGGATAATTCATTCATCACTCACCAATATCATTCATCATTCGGATAATTCATTCATCACTCGATTAATATCATTACTCACCAATATCATCGTTCAGTTAATTCATTCATCACTCATCAATATCATTACTCGCTTAATTCATTCACCACTTAGATAATTCATTCATCACTCACCAATATCATTACTCGGTTAATTCATTCATCACTTAAATAATTCATTCATCACTCGATTAATCTCATCGTTCCATTAATTCATTCATCACTCACCAATATCATCGTTCATTAATTCATTCATCACCCACCAATCTCATCGTTTAGTTAATTCGCTCATCACTCGACCAATCTCATTGTTCTTAATTCATTAATCATCCAAATCCATCTCACGGTTCGATTGTTGATCTTGTGGATCGAATTTTCAACCTTGTTAACTTATTCAAGGTAAGCATTTCAGAATTTCATCGTATAATCATGTTACCTCACCTGATCTTTCATACGATCTTATCATATTCCGACGTAATGTCGACGATCATTTCATTGCATCATTAATGCATTCATTGTGCTGGAGTGTGTATTTTCATTTTTATCATTCTGTCACGTAATCATAATGCGATATTCATGCGGAATCTATAATTATCATGTGGCTTTCCTGCTTCAGTATGGATAGAGTTGTCAGAGGACGCATGGGAAGAGGCCGCGATGCGGGCTGTAACTCGGGATCTCGTGTACATACCCACGCGAACGCAAGGGATATCATTAATTCATCAAATAGCGAGTCTACTCATTCACTGTCAGATAATCATTCACTTTCAGAAGCCGCACCGAGAGGCATCTCACTCGGAAGGTGTTCGGGTTGACCCATTCATATTTATGCAGGCATGATGGCCCAAATGACTCGGATGACGCGGATAGTGAAGACCATGCAGACCTCGATGGTTCGTGGTCCACCGCAACAGGATTTCAGTGCCGTTTCATGGACAGACTGGGGAGTGAATCAGATTGTTGGCGATATCTCTCGTCCGAGGCCGCCTACTTTTGAGGGTTCATCGGAACCACTGATATTGTTCATTGGCTTGAGCATTTTGATAAACTCTTCGACATGGTTCAAAGGTCCTGAGGAGAGTAAAGTGGCGGTAGCGGCTTACTACTTGAGTAAGGGTGCTTATTCTTGGTGGCTTTCTGTGAAACCCACCGATCGCGATTGTGGTTGGAGTGAGTTCAAGACCCTCATGTTAGAGAGGTATTATCCGGCTCCACTTCGTGAAGCCAAGTTGTCAGAGGTTTTGAACCCCGAACCCGTCGAGGACGAGGGTGTTATTGCCATTGCCGAGAAGTTTGAGGACTACTTGATTTGCTTCGTCGATTATCCGTACCGAGGCGGATAAGATCAAATATTTTAGCAAGAGGCTAAATCCGCATTGAGGATGCACTGTTCAATCACAATTGTAATTCACTTAGTGAGTTCATTGGGAAGGCTCTTGGAGCAGAGCTTTTGATCAAGGAGCTTACTCGAAGCATCCTTGATTTCTTCGGGTGAGAGGACTAGAATGCCGGCTCGTTCGGAGGGACATCGGACCCCGTCATCCAAGAAGTCATTTTCTAGTCGTCTTCGTGCGGAGGGAGCGTCCTCTTCTAAGGCCACGAGTTCGACCGTTGTTTGCTTTAACTGTGATGTAATAGGACATCGCAGCACCCGGTGTTCAATGCAGCCGTTATTTGTTTTCGGTGTGGGCGGCGGGGACACCTTCGTAAATACTGCAGGAGTTCTAGTGCCGGTAGATCTCGAGAGAGCTCAAGGGCCTCGAGGGACCTTGTTACTCCAGCTCGTGCTTCATTCAAGGGGTCCTATCGGGCTTCGAGCCGAGGTAAGGACATTCATCTCCGATTTCGAGCAAGTTAATTCTTGTTCGGTAATAGGATAATCATTCATTTCATTGTCGTTCATTCATTCACTTAAGTCATTCATCATATATCAATCATGTTGAGACTTGTCATCATGAAATTAATCATTTAATTCACGAGGAACAACGGTTCCAATAATTTCACTTGAGCTATCACTCATGACGTTATTAATTCACCGTGGTGAGCCATTCTTAATCTGTCGGATTTATAGTCAATTATCATTCATCATTCATTTTAGTCACTTTCATTCTCGTGACCTTCGAGATCATAGTTAGCGGCGAGTTCATCGTCGGATATACCTCTAATCGTTGAGGTACCAAGTCGAGGTATTTTCCGCTTTGGAAGACGGGGAAGTTGAGTCCGAGATTCATTGGACCGCTTGAAAATTTGGATCGAGTAGGCGAGTTAGCTTATCGATTGGCTTTGCCTCCGCATTGAGCCGAATTCATAATGTGCTTCACGTCTCTCGATTGCGGAAGTATGTTGCCGACCGAGTCACATACTTCGGATTCGAAATCGAAATCGCGGATGATCATTCGTGCGAGAAGCGTCACGTGCAGTGTTGGAGCGGCGAATCAAACGGTGGAGAAATAAGTCGATTCCTTTGGTCAAGATTCGTGGTCTAGACACGGAGTCGAAAAGGCTACTTGGGAACCGAGGATAGTATGCGAGAGAGTTATCCCGAGTTGTTTGACCCTTAGTTTCGGGACGAAACTCTTTTAAGGGTGTATGTAATACCGGTTGTAATTCATCATTATCATTCAGAAATTCATTCGGTGATTGTCACTCAATGGATTTTCACTCATTTATAATCATTCATCAATCATATTCTTTCACCGTGTTCACCATTCGGAAAAACTTGAGTGGTGTATCGTTATTGTTCATTGTTTCAACTTTCCTCATATGAGTTCGACTTTGTTAGATCACCATTAATTTTTGGTAATTCCAAAAATTCTAAAATCTTGCAATATTATAGAGCATCGAGTTAGCTTTCCAATGGTTCAAACGGTGAGTCAATCGAGTCCGGACGAGAGAGTTATGGTCGCTTTAGCTCACCCGCTCATTTTTTCAATTTTGGCGATCACGCCGAACGACTCGGCCGTGTCGTCGACACGGCCCGTGCCGTACTCGTCCGGATAATGCCGCGATGTTCGCCTCGGGACCCGGCCGTGTCGTGCAGCACGGCCGAAGTCGCACTTCCGGATAGGCCGGAATCGTCGCTTGCAGGCCCGCCGTGTGCCGGGACACGGCCGAAGTCAATGCCGAAGGCCGCGGACGGGTCCGTCGGTAGGCCCCTTCGCGCCGCGACCGTGTCATGCCGGACACGGTCGAGTCCTCGCTGCCGGCGGATGCGCGCCGCGACCGTGTCATGCCGGACACGGCCGAGTCCGGCGCGAGTCAACCCCTATAAATTCATTTTTACGCATTTCACCATTTTTCTTCCTTTTCTTCACCTTCAACCGAGAGATAAGGCTTGAGGGAGGGTTTTTCCTTCACAAATCATTTGGGTGGTTGATTTTCTTCATCTCCTTTCGATCGTGAAGCCCGGATAATCGACCTAACGCGTGTTCTTCGGATTAAAGTGCTTGAATCTTCAAAGGTAATTCCTTCAACACCTTGAATTTCGATTCTATGTTGAGATATGATGTTTTGGACGTTATAATCATGTTATATGAAGGGACATGTATATGATTATGAGTTTATATAAGGATTCATTGGATTATTGAGGGATTATTCAAGAACACTTTGAATATCGAGTTGAAATAGGGGGTTTTCGATTAATTGTCGTTATAATCACGTTTTCGGATATTCATTTTGGATTATTGATAGTATTCATGAGGTTTTGTGGGTTTGAATCATTCATTGGAAGTTGGTTTCGGATGTAATTGAGTTTTGGTTGTTTGGAGATTGTTTACAACGCGTTTGTTTTAATGCCCCAATGAGTTTCGGGTATTGTTGTATCGACTTTTGAGTTGGTTGTGATCATGCTTGATTCGTGTATTAAGAGAATTGTTGGTATTTATGTTGTTCAAGGTTGTTCGAGCGGCCGATAATTTCATTAAGGACGTTGATCGTGGAAGTACCTTCTCGCCTTCGGTTTGAGGCAAGTTTTATACTTGTACTAGTCAATGAGATTAATGTCATCATATATGTGTATAAATGTGTTGTATCATTCCGAGACTTAGTCTCTTCATGAATTCATTGATATTAAGAGATCGTTCGATACGATACCTTTCGGCAATTTTGCCAAATATTTATTGTTATTCCTTTTTGGATTGTCATTAAAACTGTACACGCCGATTAAAGGCATTGGCTTATTCATTTCTCACCTTTGTCGTCGGTAACCGATTAAAGGTACCGAGGCATCCTTCATATCATTGTTATCGAATTGCCGTTCGCAGGCAAATCAAAATGTTCAATCATTCACTATATCATTGTATCGATTGACCGTTCTAAGGCAATCGAGGTATTCAATCATTCATCATATCGTTCATATCGATTAGCCATTATAAGGAAATCGAAGCGCTCAAGCATTCATGAAATCATCCATTTGCATCATTGTTATCGTCTTTGGCCGACTCAAGGTAGCACACTATCATTCTCATGAATTCTGTAGTCTACGAATCGTTGTCATTTGTGATTAATTATATTTTTGGAGGCTAGTCTCGGCTAGTGCCTCTTATGGGTAAGTTTGGGGCTTGAACCTTCGCGGTTGGCTTCCCAACACCTACAACTCGAGAGGTCACGGTCGTGTTTATGATCTTATGGGTAAGTTTGGGGCTTGAACCTTCGCGGTTGGCTTCCCAACACCTACAACTCGAGAGGTCACGATCGTGTTTATGATCTTATGGGTAAGTTTGGAGCTTGAACCTTCGCGGTTGGCTTCCCAACACCTACAACTCGGTAGGTCACGGTCGTGGTTATGACCTTATTAGCCCTCATTAATTATAGCTTCGGCTATTTCCGGTTTCATGTGAATGTGATATTTGTGACTTGGTAGTGGCTTTCGTGCCTTTGTGATTGTCTTGATAATTTCATTGGGGCCTTCGGGCATTGTGATTCATGTTTAATTCGGTTCTTGATGGATTCATGTTGTGTAATTCATTGCGATATTAAGGATTTTGATTCGCCGTTGGGCATTTATGTTCTAACTGTCGAGCAATTATTAATAGTATGCCGTGGGCATAGTATTTCACGAATGCTCGGTTCTTACATTGGTTTGTGAGCATCTCGTACTATTATTATCATTGTACCGTTTCATTACGCCTTTGGATGCATATCATGTTATACATGTATTTGATGTTCATTATCTGGATGACTGACCCCGTGGGGGCGGAACATGTTTTCATGTTTTAGGTGCTTGCGAGGAGAGAGTTGAGACACGGGGGCATGACGTTGGCGACGAGGCATTCGAGCGATACTAGTCCGAGTTGTTCATTGTTGGTCAGTCAGTTGGAGTGTACTCGGTCTTGTCGATTGTTGTCGTGTTGTATTACGACAGATGTTCGTGGATGCTGTTGTATTTCATTTTGGCCATGTAGGCCACTTTTGTCGTTGAAATTCCTTATCGGAATATTGTGTCGGATATCATGGTAGGGACTATGATTTTCCCTTGTTGTTTAATTTAATGTATTATAGTCATGTTTGCCTGGTGGATCTCCTGGTGTGGGGTCCACGGCACTGTAATAACCCAATAGGATTTGGGGGTGTTACAGAGAAATTTTTCAAGAGGCCAGAGAAGTGAGATCCGTGAGCCTGTTGCTTCGCATTTTCCTTCTGGGAGCACTCCTCGTTCGGTAGACCAGTCTAAGAACCTTACTCCAGAGGCGAGTAAGGCGATCGGTGTGAAGACCTGCTTTAACTACAGTCGTGTAGGCCATGCGAGACAGAATTGTCGTTCGCCACCGATTAATTGTTTTAAGTGCGTCCAACTGGGGCATCAAGCGGTGCATTGTGAGACCGTTACCAAGATGTTCGGGAATCGGGTTTTCGTTCCTACTCGGGGAGGGCCCGGTGGTGTCCCGTGATGTAGTTGTGTATCGTACTTCGTGCTGTAATTCGTGTAGAAATTGATATTTGTTGCGTGAACTTTTTAGTTTTGTTTGTATTCTACCATGATGTTTTATTTTAAGTTTCGGGACGAAACTTATTTTTAATAGGATAGATGTAATGTCCGGTATTCTCGTTTTCTGTTATCTTGAATTGTTTGTGTCTTGACGTCGGACATTTTCTTGTTGACGAGAATCGGAGTGAATTCTATCATAATACTATATTTGTTTCTACCGCATAGTCGTTGTGGTCGGGTGCGACTTGTTGTCGCGTGCGTTTCTTTGATTAAATGTGTGCATGTGATGCGTCGTTAATTGCTCGTTATTGTTTTGAATCATTGCCGGTGGCGTTGTTATGGTCGTCGTGGGGCGTGTTTTCACGTTGTATGTTCTTTCGCGTTGCTTGTAACGTTTCGCCGTTGGGCGTGATTTTTTTCGGTTCTTGTGTATCCCGTTGAGTTTTCCTGGCGGGTTATTGCTTCTCCCTACTTGATTTAAGTTTCGGGACGAAACTTCTTTTAAGGAGGGTAGAATGTAATATCCGCAATTTCGGATTTCTGGTAATTTTATTTTCGGCGGAGGTCCATTTCGTCGACTCTCTTGGGACCGTCTCGTCATTCTGAGAATGATTAATTCTGCACTTTTTGTCATCCGAGTTCGTTTCGGTATTGTTTTGTTGAGTTCCGTGTTTCTTAACGACTTTTCCGCACTAGAGTTCGATTCTTTCGAATCTCGTCCGAAACTGTTGGTTTGAGTTTCTCGTAAGTTCATTTGATGTTATTTTTCATGTTGCGAGCTTTGGTTCGGTTATTCGATCACTTATCGTGATTTTCAGATGTTTTGGGCCATTTTCGTAATTTCCCAAAGTTTGGGGTAATTACCTTCCGTTGTCGAATTTCGAGCCTTCGGGTGGTCGGAATCGTGTGTTCTCTTAGCTCTTAGATTCGTCTTTGCGAGTACTTCGTGACCGTATCTTCGATTCGTATTCAGGTTCGGGTTTCGGTGTCGTTTTCTTGAGTTCAGTTTTTTTAAACGACTTTTCCAAGTATGAGTCGACTTTTTAAAATCACCATAAATTCTTTGAAACTCCAAAGATTTTGAATCTTTTCAATATTATAGAGTATCAAGTTAGCTTTCCAATGGTTCAAACGGTGAGTCAATCGAGTCCGGACGAGAGAGTTATGGTCGAAATAGCTCGGACACTCATTTTCCGATTTGGCGAAGCGGCTGCCGTGAGCCGCGGCACATGCCGCAGGCCGCGGCACACTCATGTTTCAATTATCGGCCAACCCTCTGCACCGTGAGCCGAGTCATCGCGCGGCACACTCGTCGCGGCACGCCGCCGATCACCGGGGCAGATTCGGCCTGTCCGTGGCACACTTCGGCAGGGCCGCGGCACACAGTGCAGATCAGCCTATTTAAGGCCAGCAGACGTTTTTCTTCAGCCATTTCTCACTCGTTTTCTTCCCTTCCGCGGCTGGAGATTGGTTAATCATGGAGAGATGTTGTTGGACAATCAATCCATGAAGTCTTGGAGTTCATATCATTAATCATCCATCCTATAACATCCTCCGATCTACCGAATCAGGTCAGATTTCCTAGAAATCTAGTTTTGGGGAATTTGGGTATTTTGGTTGATTTCATCCGTTTTATCCGATTTAACTTAGGATTATGATGGATTGATGATTATTTAGATGTATTATATCATTTACCTTATTATTCCATGGTTGGATCGTATCGATTCGTTGTTTGGGTCGAGTTCTTGACCGACGCCTTGAAGGTGTCCGGTAAAATGTCATAGAGGGGTTTTCGGGCGTTCTACGATTATTCTTCCTCGCATGATCGATGATTTATTGATTATATGTTGTTAGGGTCGAATTCTTGTGAAGAACTCGAGTCGGAACCCTTCCGTTCGTTGTCTTCGTCATGGTACAAGCTTCCCGGTCGAACCGTGTTCTTCGGGGTATTCGGTATCGGTTATTAAGGCAAGTATCTTATTATACGACTTGTATCTTGCGACTAGTAATTACGTATGAGATGTATGATGATTTTGCTTGCCTTCGTAATTATGTTCCGTTTGAGTTGGTTGTGTTTTCCTTAATTTGAAGGCTTTGCGATAATAGTGTTATATTAGTATACGTGTTAGGCGTTGTGCCATTTGTGCAGGATTGCGACGTACATATGGGATGGTTGTACACTTGGTTGTGCAATGTATTGTGTCTGCGACGTGTGTTATGTTGGTTATGTGTCGTTGATTGACGATAGTTGTTGTGAGTGTTGAGATTGTGTTATGTGCGTGGGATGTACGATTTTGTGGTGATCAATGTGATTGATTAATTGTGCTCATTGTTGTATGTAATGTGAATGTGAATATGAATATGTGTGTAACCGCTAAGTTCACTCGTGTTGGTTCGAAGGGACCTACGAGGATTCGTGGCAGAGGACTACGGGATCAGAACTTAGTGAGTGCGAGGTCCGATCGTCTTTGATGCAGCGAGGCCTACGATAACGCATGGCAGTGGACCATGAGTTTCGGACACAGTACGTCCAACCGGGTGAGCTCGACGGGGCTTACGGTGACACGTGGCAGTAGACTACGGTGTCAGGACGGTGTGTGATTGTTGTGATTGATGTAGTCCGTGTGGGTTGTTAAGCCTACGGAGACACGTGACAGTGGATCACGGTGTCGGAATTGGTTATGTCTGGTTAATAGTCCGTGCGGGTTGTTGAACCTACGGAGACACGTGACAGTGGATCACGGTGTCATGAACATGATTATTTTCAAATCAAAGTTTTGAAAGGAAAAGTTTTACGAAAATGAATGTTGGACCGAATCCTAAGCTTGAATAAATGTTTCCCGTATTGTAAACTGCTGAGTTATGAAACAAGATTTGGGTTAAGGCCCTAAAGTTTTTCGAAAAGGTTTTGTAAATCAGGACTTGAGGTCTTAAAGGTTTTGAAAATCTAAAAAAATTCCCGAGATGATAATCTTATTTTCGAATGCTTCATAGCTTATCTTCCCTTGTGAAAACCTCCCGGGAATATTTTGATACTTGATTATCATATTGGATTCACGATTATTATTTGCTTGTTACATTTCGTATGATTTGATACTTGCACTAGTAAAACAGTAGAGTTTTACTAACCCCCGAGTAATCGGGGGTGGATGTCTGTTTTGCGTCCAGGTACATGCAGATTCAGGGGAGCAGTCACAGAATTGGCACAAGAGGATGACGAGCTGCGATACTAATCATGAGTCGAGAGTTGTTTTGATTTTCACGTCTATCCCCACGTCTAATCATGCCACACGTCCTTAAAGAGATTAAGAGTGCAAAGGCCAAATGGAACTTGGCTGCAAGATATATATGTTAAGCGGGACAGAGATAAGTCCTCGAGTGCAAAAAAAATAGCTTATTTTGATCATTGATAGCGAGCATTAGCTAGAAAGCCGATTGCTCTCGTCATTCTTGTTCTTGTAGCTTCTTGTGAATCAACTTGCTAGTTGTCATACTTGTTTCTATTTCTTTCTCTTCTTTCTTTTAGTTGGATTTTAAATCTGGTATAAAAAATAATGGACTGTTTGCATATTGGTATTTTTGTATGAGTGCTTTAGTTCTCTTCTTCCCATCCAATCCCATCCTATTCTCTTCTTTTTTTTCTTGGGGAGTTTCTTCTAGTGGCTTGTCTCCATTAATATATGAGGAAAATCAACACAAAACGTAACATATTAAATTATAGGTACACAACCAAAACCCACAGAAAAACC
>JAWKAU010001109.1:0-16000 GCA_033398695.1 Orobanche coerulescens
ACAAGGTACTTGCCTCAAGTAATCACAAACGCGGAGAATCGACCGAAGTAGGATGGCACGAACCGACTATGAACCCGCCGACTCCGACGAACGCCAACTCGCGATAATAAACTATGAACGACAAAAACAACAATGAAAATGAATCCCATGGTACGACCCAAAGCCGCTGAATTAAAGGGTCAAACGACGAAAGTTCAAGGTTTCCCCACAAAACGGCCAAGAACACGAATCGACCCGACAAAAACATGAAAATGGAATTCTACACCGTGGGTTAAGATCAACAAGACTAGATAACAACAATAAAACCAATAATTTCGGATTAAAATCATGAAATCGAGACAAACCCAAAATATCTCAAATAGGGTTCTAAAACCTTACCTTGATTCGGAGAAGAAGGAAGGCTAGATGATGATGAACACGAAGAAGACCCACCGAGATGATTACAAATATCAAAGCCCGACGAAAACTCGTCCCATAGGTGCCCAGATCGCCAAAACCGAAGGAATGAGGAGGAAATGGGTTAAGAAACCCGTCCTTCAAGTTTATATAGGTTGACTGATGTTACGGCCGTAACTATTACTCCTTACGGCCGTAACTGTGCTACTGGGCAACTCTCCAATTAACGAAGGTAGCTTACTGCCGTAACTTCCAAGGATTATGGCCGTAACATCCAACACTTACGGCCTTAACATACAAATAGATACGATCGTAGAAATACTACTGGAATAACAGGTTTTTGACGAACGCAACGTACGACCGTAACATAAAGCTACTACACTAAACCTGAGTCCAGCAGCTCAAAAACGACACGAATGACGCGGAACTCCACAGATAGCACTAATTCATGAAGTGCTCACGAATAACGTCAATATACGGATTCAAGTGTCATACGAACCTGACATTCCGACCACCCGAAGGTACGTAGAATGAATAAAAGAGAAAACGCCCCAAATCTTTGGAAAATTACCAAACGGCCCAACGTCCGAATAATCATGATACAACAACAGATAACCCAACCGAAGCTCACAACACGTATAACAATGTTAAACGAACCTACGGGAAACACGAAACAACAGTTTCGAACGAGATTTGCAAGAATCGAACTTAAGTGCGGAAAAGTCGCTAAGAAGCACGGAACTCAACAAAACGACACCGAAACGAACTCGAATGTCAAAAAGTGCAGAATTAATCATTCTCATAATGACGAAACGGTCACAAGCGAGCCGTTAAACCGGACTCCTGCCAAAAGAAGAAATTTACCGAAAATCGAAATCGCGAATATTACACTGGACCGGATCCGGATCTCAAAAAAAAAAAGGATCTGAATCTGGGATCAACAAGATCCGGTCCAGATCTGGCCCGTTTCCATCCCTAACTTCATTTGACCATTTAATAATTACACCCAAATTAACTACAATAAATCCCAAGAGTAGACCTGTCAAATGGACGGGCCCGATTCAAACGGGCCGCGCGAAAAAAAGGCGGTTTTTTTTCGGTCGGGCTAAAAGGGCTCATTTTTCTGAATTGAAAACATGCGGCTCGTGACCCGCTCAGGACGGGCTTGGTCCGGTCCACGGATCGGGCTTCCACGGGCGGATAAAAATTGGATCGAGACAAAAAAACTCTTTTCTTTTTTGCCACAAAAATTGAGCCCAATGCACGTCCAGAAACGGGCGAATTGGCCTGACCCACGGGTCCGGACCTGATTTGTCAGGTCAGCCAAGAGTTTGATTATATTATTTTTTTAGTTGTCTCAATGATTTTATTATATTTTCAATTGTGACATAAGAAGTTTGCCTCGATAAAGTCTGATTTAATCATTCTCACGTAGAAAAACGTAAGAACCTAAAACAAAATTACAAAATCTCTAACTATGAAGAAAAATATGAAAACCCCTAAAAGAATAAAAAAATGCTAAGAAAATTGAAAGAACTAAAAATTGAAAAGAACCCAGAAAAAAAAACAGTAAAAATACTAAAATCGTACCCCTTTTCACGTGTAAATTATGTGAGGCCGTCGAGTTTTAGTCTTAAGTGTATTTCGAGAAATTTCGAAGCGTAGTCGGGCTCAACGGTTAACTATGGAAAAAGCTCTCTATGGTTCAAATTTGCAGCAGGATATCCTGTGTGAATTAGCTGATATTCTTGGTTGCAGATCTGAATTCTTTTCCTATGAGTTATTTTGGTTTTAAGGTCGGAGGCAGCTTCAGGAAAGTGGAGGATTGGTCATTTTTGGTTGAAAAGGTGCGGCAGAGATTGAATAAATGGGAGAGTAGACAGATTTCTTTTGCCGGGAGGGTGACCTTAATTAACTCTGTTCTTTCGATGGTGCCTGTGTACCAACTATCCTTTACGCGTATCCCTATTTCTATTTTAAACTTGATCAAATCTTTGCAATGCAGGTTTTTATGGGGGGTGGGGGGTGAGTGGGGGGGGGGGGGGGAGGGGAAGGTATGGAGAGGAAAATTGCTTGAATTAGATGGGAGGCTCTCTGTGGGAAGAAAATAGAGGGAGGGTTAGGGGTCAGAAATCTTGATCGCTTCAATAGGGTCTTAATGGGTAAATGGGTCTGGCGTTCCCTTGCTCATCGCAATAGCCTTTGGAGTAAGGTGCTGAGATCCAGGCACGGAGACTTCATGTTTAAAAATGGGAACCTGACATTTGAGGGGAACAGAGGGAGAAGAGGGGGTTGGTGGTATGAGGTTGTGAGGTTAACTGAAGGGGGAAAGGGGAAATGGTTTACCGAGAAGCTCAAATTTAATTTAGGTAATGGGTTCAGTTCGAGCTTTTGGGAGGGGCCTTGGGTGGGATCTGATTCTATTCGAGACAGATTTCCTAGACTTTCTCATCTTAGTGAACGAATGGAGAGTGGGTGTGGAGTCTTAGGTGGAGAAGGGAGTTGTTTGGGAGGGAGCTGGATCTAGTCAATGAGCTTCGGACCTTGCTCGATAGTATCAAACTGGTGCCGGATAAGGAAGACTCGTGGGTTTGGAACGAGAGGGAGAACATTTATGGCTTCGTGAAAACGGCCTATGAACTGTTGTTGATTCGCGAGCAGATTCCTTTCGGGGTACAGATTGAGGGGAAGATTTTCAAGTTGATATGGAGAGCGTTGACGCCAAGGAAAGCTGCAACCACGGCGTGGAGGTTGATGTGGGATAGACTTCCTACCGGAGATAATCTCGGCAGAAGGGATGTGGCGGTTGGGTCCGGAGGCTGCTACCCGTTATGCGGAGTGTCTCCAGAAACGGCTAAACATCTCTTTCTCCAGTGTGAGCAGACGAGTCGAGTGTGGAGCTTAATATTACAGAAGGTGGGCGTCGTTTGGACACATCCTGCAAAGATCAGCGATCATTTTTGGAAGTTTTCAAGTCTTGGGAATGGTAAGATGTCTCGTAAAGAAGCTTGGAGGCTTTTGGATTTGCATCGTTTGGGTTATTTGGAAATGGCGGAACAAGGTTGTGTTTCAAAATTCCACTTGGGATGTTCAAATAATTGAAGATGAGATCTTGGGGAGATTCTGGAATTGGGAGCTTTCTTTGGATCCAAAAAGAGTCTCTGTGTCGTTTGAGTCTTGGAGAAGTAGGACGTTGCTGGAAGATTGTTAGTTGTTTTGTATTTGGTTTTGTAGCTCTCAAGGTACCTCTGGTACCTGCGCATTACCTTGTTCTGTTTTCTTTAGTTTTTCTTGGTTGCATGTACTTTGTGTTCATTCTATATACTGTATTTTTTTCGTGACAAAAAAAAAATATGCGAAAAATTGAATGTCGTCCCACCACCTAAAACTATACGAATAATAAAAACAATAAGTCAAGGAATTTAACTGCAAGTTTAAGATCTGTTTTTCTAAATGATGGATAGGTCACATATCCAAACATGATGGAATTCTTTGAGAATCTTGGAGTTGATATGGAACTATCCGACATGTCGTTCGCCGTGAGTTTGGATAAAGGACGAGGATGCGAATGGGGAAGCCGAAACGGCTTAACTGGCTTATTTGCACAAAAGAAAAATGTCCTAAATCCATATTTCTGGAAAATGATCAGAGAAATCATCAACTTTAAAGATGATGTGCTAAAGTAAGTCTCTCTTATGTTGTTCCTTTTTCTACTTCATATTTTGTGCAAGTGTTAGAACTTTTGTTTTTTCGATTTATGCTGCAGTTACCTTGAAGAGCTCGACAACAATCAAGACATGGATCGAAATGAGACGTTAGGTCATTTCATCCAATCGCGCGGTTATTCTGAGTTGTTTCAGAAGGCCTATCTTGTGAGACTTGACGAAATACTTTTTCGAGTTCTTCCGAATTTTTGACCAAGAAAAATATTTTCTCAAGTTACTTTTAGAAATAAAAACAACTTTTTTAGTCATTTTGTAATTAAATTGTCAGTTCCACTCTTAGTTTCATTTCTTCAAGTCCGCGCATTTTTATGATCCAGTAAATGTGTTATTTAAGTTGATATTTTCCGTATTTGAGAAATTATTTTTGAATCCGCAAATGATTTTGGGTCCTCAAAAAACATTTATTAGATCCGTTTTAGGGCCCTTATTAGAGATGCGTTGTATTAATTTTACGATGGGCATGATTGTCATATTCCCTTCATCTCAAAATTTGTTCCTACATTTCTTTTTTATTACGTTCTTCAAATTTATTCATATATCATCAATTACCTTAATATTATACTGATATGAGACCCATTTCCCACTCAAATTATATTCCATAATATATTGAATAATCGTTTTCATCAAAATCCGTGCCGCAAATTTCTAGACACATAAATGATGAGGTAGTTCTTGAGTCAAATCGGATAGGAAACCCTATTATTTGATAAAATGAATAGAAATATATTTTTTTTTTGGAAAAGACGAAGTGTTCACAATATACACTTCCGTCTTTTTCACATGCAGGCGTAAAATTGCAAATATTTTACGTGTATTCTTTTAATATTATTTTTAATTATTTATATTCTTTTAATATATGTGGTTCAATATTATTTTACGTGTTCGCAATTTATTTATATTCTTTTAATATTATTTTTTGTAGATACCAATATGTGGTTCAATCTGGTCATGCTCTGCAGAAAGAGTAATGAGCTTCTCTGCCTATTCCATATTTTCATTTTGTCGAAACCACCATCTTCTGCAGGTAGATAATGTGTGTGTGTGTGTGTATATATATATATATATAGAGAGAGAGAGGGAAATCGATCAAATGAGAATGTTTTGAGAGAGAGAGAGAGAGAGAGAGAGAGAGAGAGAGAGAGAGAGAGAGAGAGAGAGAGAGAGAGAGAGAGAGAGAGAGAGAGAGAGAGAGAGAGAGAGAGAGAGAGAGAGAGAGAGAGAGAGAGAGAGAGAGAGAGAGAGAGAGAGAGAGAGAGAGAGAGAGAGAGAGAGAGAGAGAGAGAGAGAGAGAGAGAGAGAGAGAGAGAGAGAGAGAGAGAGAGAGAGAGAGAGTATTTTTTTAGCATAAAAATAGAAATTAATTTGAATCATTGATTTTTGTGTGATCTACTGTCCAGATTAATTTATGCATAAAATATATGTATTCATGAATCACAATGCCAATTCATTAAAATCACTATATGTATCAAATACATTAAAACAATGCATTTTATGCATAAATTTTCATGAGAATAAATCTTTCATTCATTTGATTAAGATCTATGGACCAATGCGTTTATATATATATATATATATATATATATATACCAGTAAGAAAATATAAGTAAAAGATCACTTTCAAACATTTGTCGTCAAAAAGTAAATGTATGTACGCATTGAAATAATAATGATGTATTAATTTCTGCAGCTTTTAGATCGTCCTCAATGGCTTACGGTGAGGAAGCGTTCGCAAGATTATGTCGATCGGGTACAAATCAATTTTATTTTTTGATTAGTTTAATTTAATGATTGTAACAGAGAATATTATGTTTAGTATAACAAGATTGGACATAAAATGCAGGTTACAGAAGTGTTGGAAAGTAGAGGCTGTCGTATAAGAACCAATTCTGAAGTATGGTTTGTTTCATCAAATGATGAGGGTGAGGGGTAAAATAATCATCTATTAGGTACCCATCAGTCAACCGTGACCGGCATTTTTCGTAATGGAGTGACCAAACTGATGTGGCAATGCCACATCTCTAGGTAATGAAAAGAGCCAAACATAATAAAATATTGTGTTTTTGTGGCAGCGACACACGAGTCTGGTCACTCCATAATGGAGCGATCCTGGTTACGCTTGATTGCATTTGAGACAGTCATCTGTTGGCGTATTCATGTTGATTGAGCGGACGAATGGATTTTCAGGTTGTGCTATAAGCTGCAAGGATGGGTCGGAAGATATATACGACGAGTGCATTATTGCTGCTCATGCTCCAGATGCTCTAAAGATGTTAGGAAAGCAAGCAACGTTCGAAGAATTACGAATACTGGGGGCATTTCAATATGCCTATAGGTGTTGTTTTTCTTATTTTTTTTTATTTTTTTACGTACAATGCACGAACAATCATTTTCTAACCGTTTCTTCTATGGTAGCGATATTTTCCTTCATCGCGACAAAGATTTCATGCCGACCAACCCGGCAGCATGGAGCGCATGGAATTTCCTCGGAACCATCGATAGTAAAGTCTGCGTGACGTATTGGCTCAACATTCTCCAGGTTTATTATAATTTGAACCTACAATTCCTAATTATGATCTATATGTCATCCCCATGTATTGTTGCACTATAAGTCATATATGTTTGTTGAAAATGCAAAATTACTGTTATGGTGCTTTTCAAACATACTTTTTTCCTTGGCTTTTGGTCGGCAAGGATTAATCCTGTTCCAGAGTACCTATCTCATGTGGGCTAAAGATCACTTCCGATCTAGGGTTAAGCTACAACATCATCTACTCGTTCTAAGTCGCCCCCTCTTGGGTTAGAGGCTCGCCTTACTGAGCTTGGCAATTTCGACTAAACTTGATAGGGCGAAAAAGTTATTTTACTATTTTCCAACACCTCTCGGACTTGCGATTTTCCCTACATTTTATAGCCTTCGTACTTTTTTTCGGAACATGCAGAACATTAGCGATACCGGGCTTCCCTTTTTAGTGACACTTAATCCACCTTCAACGCCTCAACATATTCTTCTCAAGTGGTCGACCGGCCACCCGATCCCATCAGTTGCTGCAACAAAAGCTTCGACCGAGCTAAATCTCATCCAAGGAAAGAGGAGAATATGGTTTTGTGGAGCCTATCAAGGTGCATTCCAAAAGCAACTATAATTGAATACCCTGTCATATGTACAGTTGCAGGGTTTAATTTACGTTGTATTTATTCTTGCAGGCTATGGCTTTCATGAGGATGGACTCAAGGTACTTCTATTTTATGAATGCACGTACGAAAATATCAAGAATGCACATTAGAATATTAACTAGTTTTGAGCTGTCATATGGGCCGGTGTTGGCCCGCCGGGCACGTTGGACCAAATAGTCCCGGTCCCTTACGGGCCTACATAACACCAGACAAAGAGTGCTTCCCTTCCTTTTGAACTGAATTCATTTAGAAGTTCGATTAGGGGTGGTTATATATTAATCTTCTAATCCTTACAGGCAGGTATGCTTGCTGCAAACGGATTGCTTAGAAAAAGTATTACACTACAGTACAACCCGAAGCACATGGTACCGTCGTGGCTAGAGACAGGGGCGCGTCTTCTTGTTACAAGGTTTCTTGAACGTTTTATAGCGACCGGATGCATAACGTGAGATCCCTGATGAAATCTTTTGTAGTTAGTTAATAAGCTTCATCATAACTCATTTTCATGTGCTTTCGGTTTCTAAATATTTCATCGGTGTTGTAGTATATACGAACATGGAGGTACAATGTTCGTCTTTGAAGGCACACGAAAAACGAGCCCCTTAAAAGTCTATTTGAGAATTCATAGTCCCCGGTTTTATTGGAAGGTGAAGAAAACACTCGGAACTCCCTCCACTATATTCACCTTTGAGACAGTTCATATACAACATCTAACATTTGTTTCTTTTATAGGTTGCAACCGAAGCAGATTTAGGCATGGCCGATGCTTATATAAATGGGGATTTCTCTTTCGTCGATAAGAACGAAGGTCTTCTCAACCTTTTCATGGTGAGCAAACAAAATGCGTTGTTTCGACAGTTCGACATTTTATTTTTATTTTAATTTTCCTCCTAAAGTGAATAAAACAATATTCGCTCTTTCCTTCTCTCTTCCTCGAAAACAAATGGCCTTCATAACTCCCATTTTGCAGGTACTTATTGCCAACAGAGATTTATGCATTTCTACCTCAAATTTGGACAAGAGGTAATAATAACCTCAAAAGATTTGCTATATTTCTAACAAAAGGTAATGATAACCTTATAAATAACATATATCGTCTACGCCTTTAGGGGATGGTGGACCCCGTTGCTCTTCACTTCTGCGTTAGCATCAGCGAAGTATTTCTTTCAGCACGTGTCGAGAAAGAATACACCAACTCAAGCACGCCGTAACATTTCAAGGCATTATGACCTTGTAAGGTTTCTTGCATTCTTTTAACAATTTATATATCCGTAACTAGGGCTGTAAACAAACTGAGTCTAGCCAAGTTTGGACTTATCAAACTCGAGTTCGAGCTTTTTCTTGTGAAACTGAGCCGAACTCAATAAGCTTATCGGAAAAAATAGTTTCCGAACTCGAGCTCACGAGTCGAGTCAAGCTTATCGAGTTGAAGACGAGCTTTTATCGAGCAGTTCGGTTCGCTTACAGCTCTTTGTGCAACTCTTTTCCTTAGAAGAAGGTCGACAAAAGCTTGTCTTTCGTGAAATCTAGTCGTACATTATAGTCGCATGGAGCTAAAAATTGGTTTCCTCTGTCATTCTCCTCCAGAGCAACGAATTGTTTTCGTTCTTTTTGGATGAAACAATGACATATTCTTGTGCTATATTCAAGGTTAGTATATAAAATGTTTTATTCCATCCGTTCTATAAATAACTTCTCATCAGAATCACCATGTAAGTAAAATTAAGCTATTTCTTTTAATTTATATCCCAAGGCTCAAGAAGAAGACTTGAAGATTGCTCAGCTCCGAAAAATTTCTCTCCTCATTGAAAAGGTGGAACATTTATCAACAAAACTATACTTCTGCATAAATATTGATTCTTTATTTAAAAATCCAGTTTTTTTTTTCTTTCCAAATTATAGGCAAGAATCCGTAAAAATCATCACGTTTTAGAGATTGGATGCGGTTGGGGAACTTTAGCGATTGAAGTCGTTAAACGAACCGGATGTAAATATACGGGTATCACATTATCAGAACAACAGCTGAAATATGCTGAATTGAAAGTGAAGGAAGCGGGTCTGCGGGTATTTACTTTTTCTTTTTTTTTTTCTTTAATCACATTGTAAATTCAAGAAGCAACTCTATTTACTTTTATTATTTTTTTATTATGCATAATATTTGGCATAGGATCATATAAGATTCGTTCTACGCGACTACCGACAGCTGCCCGGATCCGATAAATATGACAGGATAATATCATGGTGAGTTTTTTTTTTTTTTTTTTTTCAATTATAATCAAAATGCACTTGCATCAAGTTGATGATGGTTTAAATATATTTATTTTTCGTGATTTTTTTTTTGGTTTTTTCGTTTAACTGCAGTGAGATGTTAGAAGCTGTAGGTCATGAATATATGGAAGACTTCTTTAGGAGCTGTGAATATGTTTTAGCAGAAGATGGTCTACTTGTTCTTCAGGTCACAATATATTTTTTTTTTTCATTTTTCATTTTCTAGTTTATTTGGCATTTTTTTTGTGTGTAAAAGATTTTTTTTTTAACTCAGTTTATATCCATGCCGGATGAGAGGTATGAAGAATACAGGCGTAGTTCGGACTTCATTAAGGAATATATTTTCCCCGGTGGATGTTTACCGTCACTTAACCGAGTAACATCAGCCATGGCTGCTGCATCAAGAATTTGGTAAAAAAAAACGATTTTATTTATTTGTTTATTTATTTATTTTATTTATTTTTTTGTTATGTTCTATATAAAGGCAATTACTCATGAATATCTCCCGGAATAACCATTCAGAGACTTATTAAGATGATATTAATGCAGTGTGGAACACCTTGAAGACATAGGAATCCATTATTACCAAACGCTCCGATGTTGGCGGGAAAACTTCTTAAATAACCAAATGTAAGAATAAAGAACAGCTTCAATTTGTCACATGTTATATTAAGCGACCGGCATTTATACCATGCACCACATGCGCACCTAACGAGGTGCTCACGTTGCCACATATAGAAAGAGTGACTTACACTTGTACAGATTGAGATTGAGAGTTTGTACGAGTGTATATTCACTCTCAATATGGCAAGGTAAGCACTTTACTAGGTGCTCCTAGAGTCCAGCATTAAATCTTCCTTGCACAACCTCCTTGCGTGAACTTGTCCGTATTTTTTTTATAGTATGGGATAGACATAAGACAGTCTCGTATTAATACATGATGCGTGCTCATTATTTTCAGAGAAATTCAGGCGCTGGGGTTCGATGACAAGTTCGTGAGGACATGGGTATATTATTTCGACTATTGTGCTGCTGGATTCAAAACTTGTACACTTGGAAATTATCAAGTATGACTGTATCTGTTTCTTTTCTTTCCTATTCAGCCATATGGAAGTTCACTCTCAAACTCAAATAATACTTTTTTGTACAATTATTTTGTTTTACCAGATTGTATTGAGTCGACCGGGAAATGTAGCAGCATTTGGTGATCCTTACAAAGGTATACCTTCATTTTATTGAGACAGCATCCACTCAGAATTAGGGGATGGTTGCTTGACCTTTCGTTCAGTTTCTTTCTATTCCAGAGTGAATAGTCGAAAAGTTAATCGAAAAAATCAAGAATAAATCCTGTAATTGGATATACGATGAACATGCACTGCTTGATATATGTTGATGTAGCTATTTTCTGTAAAATAGTGATCAGATTTGATTAATAATTGTGTTAGTGATAATAATTGGTGTGGTTTTTTGTGGTTAAATTGTAAATATAATGTGATTGATGATTGGGAAAATGAGAATATACATAACTAATGTCGTATTTAAAAATATTCACAAGCCATATAACTATCCAGAGACATGGCGGCTTACTCAAGTTTAACAATAAAGTCAGACCATAACATTTAGGTATAATTTCAAAAACGACCCTGAAGGTTTAATCTAATTACAAAAAAAATACAAAAAAAAAACACTTGTCTTTTAGAGCCCTTGAGATTTGTGTATACCGTACAAATACAATCTCATCTTGAGATTGCACTTTCGTTAGACAAACAAATTCACCCGGGGGGGGGGGGGAGATCAAAAGAGTACTATTTTTTTTTTTTTTTGTAATAAAGGTAAACCTCAGGGGTCAGTTTTAATAAACACCAACATTTAAGTGGCAGTTTGATAGAACACAGATGTAATGTACACCACACCATACAGCTAGAAAATAATTATAAGAAAAAGGTCAATTTAAAAACATCACTATACTGCAGGAAACTTTGATTTCGCACAAGGTAATCTCAAAATACACGTCTCAAAAAATTGTTATATCATGGACCCGAGTTCATATTACAAGGTGGACCCACGAGCAATACAAAAGGGTATTTATGTCATTTATTCACTTGTCAGTTACATATTCATCACGAGTTCATGATGCATCATGAAGCCGGGTCTGTATTTGTTTTCAAAGACACTGTCGAGTTTTACAGAACCACCTTTCACTCCACAACACAAAAATAAAAAATGATAATCTATTTACATAGGGTCTCGAAAGAACACGGTATCTTCGAAATCATCTTCATATCCTACTCGATAAAAAGAAACAAAATTCACAGGATGTATCTGTAATTACTCTACAGCAAGATTCTTTCACGATGCAAATCCAATCCGAAGAGGAAATTCTAATCCACGAGAGGAAGTTACGTGGAGAAAAAAAAAATGATCGAATCAGTGTTGTCTACATTATTCTACAGATACAAGAATCTGAATCTTCATCTTCTGAGTCGCTGACGTCACTGAAAGCCAATTAAAAAGAAAGGAAGGATGTGTTAGAGGAGGACGTACAAACATAGCCGACACAACATCTTTGCAGGATGATCCTAATGCTAAGTAACAAGATCATGCTGCAATAACTAGTACAGGGACATGGAGTGCGAGATCCATGTGGTTTGTGATCAGACCACTGCAAATACACCCTTATCCCTATGAGCTTCACATTACAGGTAGTTATTTGCTATTACCTGGCAATGTACCTCACATGTCGAGATTGTGTGGTCTATTGTCTAGGGTTTCACATGGACTACCGGTACAAACGAGCTAAGTCGAATCTAGTATTGACAAATTCGAGATTGACTCGCGTACTGTTAAGTCGGTTTTTAGCAAAACTCAATATTGACTCACGACTCTCAACGTGCTTAATCAGTCTATAGAAACCTCAATAAATATATATTAAATACTATAATATTTATTTAATAATTAATTAATATGTAATATGGACATAAATATTGTACTCAATATGACTAATGCAATTATAATTATCAATCAAGTCAATTTAGTTTATTTTACTTTCTCGAGTAATATAAGTAAAAAGAAACATATAAAAATCATGTATGGATTTTAAAATTATAAATATGTTTATCTACAAATTTGCTCGTCACGAACTTATGAGTCGAGCATCATTAACAATGCATGAGCCTACACTTCAGGCTTTATCGAGTTATTCTCGATCCGAGTGTCGAGTAGCTCGCGAGTCGTCTCAACTGGCACTGCTGGTGCAAAAAATTAACTAACAGGTCTTGTTAAATTCGAGGGAATTGGTGCGGTCCCACAAATGAAGCGCACCTAACGGAGGGAGACCTACTAGACACCTAAGAGAAGTTCACCATCCTCCAAAGTCCAACCAATTGATGATAGGAGTAGCAGCTCACTGGGCTAGGCTTCTAAGGGTGTTCTCCCTCATTTTCATTAACCAATGTGGGACAACTCGCAAGTAACGTATTCCAACCGATCTCTACCCTAAAAAGATGCTGCTCCCTCAGTCCCATAAGAGTGTGCTCAATTTGCCATTTCCGTCGTCCCATAAGAGTGTGCCCACTCCATTTATACAAAATATCCCTTATACTTTACTCCACATTTTCAACTTATTTACAACAATAACAAGGATGACCCACACTCCTTTATCATTTAATTAATCAACAATAATAATTAACATAATCAGACAATAAAAAAGTGGGACACTTTCTCCACTCAAATCCACCGCTACCTGACTTTTATTAAAACTCATGCCCATAAAAAGTGAACACACTCGTATGGGACGGAGGGAGTACAACTGAGCAGTAAAAACACTAATCAGTAAGGGGAAAAAAAATCTTAATTAGTACCTTGGCTGAAACTCTAGGATTTGTGCAAGTTCATCTCCACTGTTATCTAACCACTGAACTTTCCTCTTAGGTTTATCTGAGTTCTTCGACAAGTTACCGTAATCCTCGGCAGGCGGCAGCAATGCTCGGGACTCATCATTCACATCACTCTCGCTAATCATGACTAGAGTTGGAGATATTAAACTGTTTAGACCATTATTACTTGCACCAGTCTTCAGACCTTTCTTGTGGCTCATATCCATTGACAAAAAACTGGAACACTCGAGATTTTCACACACACACACACAAAAAAAAAAAGTCAATGTATAGACATCAATAATGGAGAAAGCCAGGATCTTTCACATCCTCAGAGAAAACCCGTTTGTCCAAATCAATAATTTAGTATCCTATCCTGGCCCGAACAATTAAATCCCCATTCAATCATGTAAGAAATACAAAAAAAAAAAAAAAAAAACTGAAATTGAACGCTTTGATTTGGGGGAGAGAGAGATTACATCATTCAAGCATAATTAATGTATGGTCGTTAAGTTACCGGATCCATCCATCTATTAGGGCTTTGAGGAGAGAGCGAGACGAAATCCGACGGCTGGAATATGCTGGCTGTTGCGTTGGTTTGAGAAGGTTTTGTAATTTCGCAGTGTTTGGAGGTGGGTCAGTTAATTTCGTTATCATTGAATGTTCCCCACGCGTTTAGGTAAATGTCTATTCCCGTCTTTTAAAAGCGGTTAATTCTCAAAATTTTGTTCCTATCGATACTTAATATTAAAATAGAGTCGTAATAAAATTTAAAGAACATGTGTCATCACCACATTATTTCTTTTTTTAAAAATCTTAAAAAATAGATATTTAGTTTGGGAGGGAAATTAGAGGGTTATTCCATATATAATATCTACCAATTAAAAATTTTCTCTCATTGGTTTCTTTTATTTTTAATTTAATACTTTAAACAATTATAACTTTTTCGTATCAATTTTATTTTTGATAAAAAAATATATCAAATTAATTCTTACTTCGTACTCTTTAATTTGACATCCATATAGTATACATATAAAGTAATTTAAATATAATAATGATATATTAGATGATTAAAATATTACCATATAAAAATATAAGAATATTAAAAAAAATTAATTTATTTTCATACTTTCGTACTTCAACAGTTATTTGATTTTTCAGAATTATTTTGTTCTGATTGTAAAATAATAAAATGATTATAATAATGCCAAATCATATAAAAGAAATTTATATTAATAAGAATATAGGTTGGATACTTTTAATGAAAGTTGATAATAATAAATATACTAATTTATTATTTATAAAATTAGATATAAGACTCATATTGTCCTATATGGAAAATAAATGCCTATTCTTAATTAAATTATGGTTTTCCTATATGCCCTTAGATTTATAAATTAAAACAAATCAAATAATAGTTTATGTGTATGTGTGTATATTGGCCCACGTATACTTTTTAATGAATTTACAATATTATTGAAATTCAATCACATATTACTAATATAATAAAATATTTAATATTTTACGCCGTGTATCGCACGGGAGGACATCTAGTTAAAGGAATAATACACATTGTGTGCCTAAGTCTGTTAATTTATGGGCTTTTCTAGTTAGGGTTTGGCTAAGGTCTGTTTGTATGTATTTCACCCTATTTAAAGGGATCTCATTGATGGAATAATACACAACTCTTGCCTACTTTCTGTCTAAGTTATTTTCCCTTCAACACGTTATCAGCACGTAGTTCCCAGCTGAGCAAGAATTTTTTTCCTCCTGATTTTCTGCAAAATTCCGAAAAAAAAAAACGAAAAATCGTTTTCTGAAGAAACCCTAGCCTTCATCTTCTTCAACAAGAAGATCGCCGCCGTGCAGACCAAGACCGGCCGCGAAGTTCATCGTCCTCGTCCGACCCAAATTGCCGGAAACCCTAACCCCGTTGGCATCCACCGACCGCCATCATCCCGACCACTAAACAACCGAACCAGACCGAACCCTCGATCTCCTCCCTTGCCGCGCGTCGCGACCTCCACCTCTGGCACACCGATTCGGTCGTCTTCCCCAGTCCCAACCAGATCGCGACCCATCGTTTTTTTTTCATACCTACTGGAAATCTGACCGCGAATCCAAAGCCGACCGCACAGACTCGTGAAATACCGTGACCCGTCCCCCGGCTCCTGCTCCGACCAATCTCGACCCGTCTGCAGACTTCGGCCCACCCGACTGACCAGCCCGTTCGTCCGTCTAGCTTCCGGCCCGATTGTCCAGCCCGACTCATGCCTGCAGTCCAGAAATCGGCCCGCGACCCAGACCCGACCCGGTTGCTGACAGACCCGACCTGCATTCTGACCCAGACCCGGTTGCAGACCCGACCCGCTTGGCAACCCGTTTTCACCCGTTTTTACCCTATTCACGAAATAAAATACACAGTACGAACCCTACTATCTGCAATGTGCAATTTTTAGACTGTTTATATATCTTTGATTGCATATTTATACTCCGTAATTTATGCTTAATTAAACCAAAAGCATGATACTTCAATTAAATTAAAACAAATTGCTTATAACA
>JAWKAU010001110.1:0-16000 GCA_033398695.1 Orobanche coerulescens
AACCCCAAAGTGTTCTTGATTCAACCCCAAAATTCATGAAATCCGAAATATACAACCATGAATCCATAGGTATGCATTTATCCAAGGTAGATAATCCATATCTAACATATTCCAACAACAATCCAAGCTTACACGAAGAAATCGGAAGGAAAACCCAAAAATCAAAAATTCTAGATCCAAGAGATTATTACCTTGATTTGATGTGATGAGGATGATGAAATGATGATTAATCCGAATGATAAGATTGAAGATGATGATTGATGATTACACCTCGAAGAACACTCTCCAAATCGCCCGGAATCACCCAAAACCGCCGAAGAAACGAAGAGAAATGACAAATGACGTTAAAGGACTGGACTGCCCTATATATAGCAAAACCCAGTTAGCGTGCGCTAGCTCCTGTGCATAGCGTGCGCTAACGGGTGTACTGGGTAGTCCAGTACCCTCTGTTCGCAACGGTAGCGTGCGCTACGTACCTCTTGTAGCATGCGCTACGACCATGTACTTAGCGTGCGCTAACTCAAAATGTTAGCGTGCGCTAACGAATTATCTAATGACCAGTACTGGAGGCCAGAACCTTCTGTTCTCTGATCTGCTCGCGGTAGCGCGCGCTACAGGGTTCAGCGTGCGCTACTAACCCCGATTAGCGTACGCTAATATATACTGGTAGCGTACGCTAGGAATTAATCTAATGCAGTCCAGTAGCCACTGGACTCTGTCTGATCCGTCCTTTGCGCGCGCTACACCGACTGCGTAGCGTTCGCTACTCCGACCTACTAGCGCGCGCTACTTACCATTCGTAGCGTGCGCTACTCACAACTCAACTGCAGTCCAGTGCCTTCTGGACTGCCTGCTTGAAACATACTAGCGTGCGCTAGTGTTGAGAGGTAGCGTGCGTTACCCATACTCAATTAGCGCACGCTAAAGATAGTACGTAGCGTGCGGTACTCCTCACACACAGCACAACTATGAAGATGACAACGATGATAAATACGGCACGATTCTCCAACTAGATTGATAATGAATGACGATTGATACACGATACAATTACATCTGAACGGTGAATTCAATGAATGAATATGATTGATGAATGATCATTAATGAGTGAAAATTACCGAGTGACAATTACTGAACGATAGTTACTGAATGATAATGACTGAATTACAACCGGGTATTACATGGTACTATAGCAAGTCAACGTATGTATTACGTACGCTATGGAGCAAGTGTTATGTACGTAAGGCATTGAACGAAATGAGACAGGAGCCTCTGGACCATTGTTACGTACTCTATCAAGGACTGATAACGTACGTAAAGGTATGTTATGTACGTTAACTTTGGCATGTTACGTACGTAACGAGCTGGAATTTTTATAAGTAAGATGTCCGTCACTTCGATTTTTCATAACTTCATTTTATTTTCTTCGCCCTTCAACACTCAGAGATGGAGTTTGGCTCTTCTAAGTCGATTTTGAACTTGAAGGCAATGATTTAGAGCTTGAGATGTGGAGATATTGATGATTCTTGAGGTGGTTACTTGTGTATTTCATCTCCTAAGATGTATATTGGATAATCCTCTCTTTAAATTCGAATTTTTGATGTTGTTGTTGATTTTAGTTCGTATGATGATAGTTTATGGAGTTGTGATGATTCTTGGTATTTACGGGAATTTTGTTAAGGAGGATGATGATATGATGATATATGTCTTTGATTATGTTGGTTATGATTATGGAATCATAGTGTTCTTGATGTTCTTGGTAGTATTGTTGCGATTCTTGATGATATGAGAAGTATATGTTGAAGAACATGATAATATACAACTTGAATTATGGATAAGGATTGTTTAGATGTTTGAACACATCGGATTATGTCGTTTTGAGGATTATGAATGTGATTTCGGAATAATTCGTGTTCTTAAGGAACTCTTGGATTATATGGTGTGATGAATATGAATCATGATAACAAGTTTGAATTCGGAAAGATTATGGTTAATCTTAGAACAAGATTATCAATGGTATTGAACTATCTGGGTAGTTCGGATTGTCTACTATGCCGATAATATTGTTTTACCATGAAATTTACAAGTATGAACAAGAAGGAATCTTGTTGATTCGTGTTTAAAGTTGAAGTTGGAATCGAATATGTTATGAAATCCTTAATATCGAGACGAATTGATCATTGATATGATGAATGTATTTAAGAGGTGTTGGTGTTTTGGTACAATATTGGTATAGGAATACGAATATGATTAAGTTGTATGAGATTATTATGCATCTTTGAGTTGGGAAGTTCATACGTATCGAACAAGTGTACAAATCGAATGATTGAATTATTTGACACCCTTGGAATATGAGTATCTATAATGTTGAACTAATTGGATTATCCGGATTGCTGATGATAATCGGTAATTGGCTTTATTATGAATTTATAAGGAGAAAACTTATATTCGTATTGGAGATTGAATTTGGAACCGGTAACGTTTAGACCCTTGTTATTGGTTTAATTTGATTATTGATATGATTATCGGATTATGAATCGTGTTATGGTTATGAGTTCATGATTGATTGATTTGGGTTGTTGGATTTGTATTTAATCGGGATATTGTGGAACCGTTGGGTTTATTGATCGGATATATTGATTATCGAGTTACGGCTTGTATTGTGGATATGAGTTCGTATTTGTTGAGTTGGATTATTTGGTTTTATATGATCGAGGTATTGTTAAGCCGTTGAGTTTTATTGGTTGACATGTCGGTTATTGATTGTTATCGGATTGTTGTTGATTGATTACTTCAATAGGTTGAGATATTTGATCGTGGATTATGACCGTTGTGTTGCGGTTGAGGTTGAAGAGTTCGTAGATTGCTTTTGATCGGGGCTGAGGAGCTCGTGGACGAAGGTAATGGATTTTGGTAACGGCTTCGTGGTATCGGTATCGAGGCAAGTTATACTTGTTCAGTTTAAAATATTTAATGAATGATTTTGATTTCATTTCATTTACAATTCATATAGCAATGATATTATAAATGTAAATTATCGGGATGATGGTTTGTATATTATGCGTTGGTTTGGATTAAATCATAGTGTATATGTTTTAAATGTGTTTAGTAAGGACGGAGATGTGAGTTATCTTTGGTCAGTGATATGGAATATCAGATATCGAGGATGGTTTACTGTGTCGACATTGATGTCGGGACGGTGGTCTGTTGGTATAAATGGACTATACTTATTTCGGGATTATTCGTATAACTGTGTATTCGTTCAGGGATGTTGGTTCGTGGAAAGGATATTGTCTTCGACTTTGAGGTAATTTAAGTATTGTTCAGTTATGAGGATAATTATCCTGTTGAATTGTTGTATGTGTTGTATGTTGAGGTTCCATATAATGAGATTCGTATTGGTTGTTCGTTGAGGGATGTTGATCCCAGGACTATTGTTGGTATTCATGGTTGTGTTGATTGTTTCATTAAGGGATGCTGATCCCAGAACTGTTGTCTGAGATTGTTGATCGTATGGATTATCCTTTGGGGATTGTGATCCCAGGAGGGTTGTTTCGGATATTGCCGGTCGTGTCGATCTTTTATTATCCGTGTGTCTTTGTTCACTTCGGTGAGTCTCTTGATCCTTATTGGATATGTGATTCTTTGAGTTTCATTGTCATGTTGCATCGTGACATATCTGGAGTCATATCTGCGTGCCGATTGGTTATTGTGTAGGATTTTTAGCTGGGCACACTATGGTCATGTGTTGATATTTCCACATTGGACCGTGCACACGAGACGTAGTTCGTGAGGGTAATTAGGTACATGTCCCATGTATATCCTGGATTCCGTATAGTGCACGGACACATTTTCGGATCGGGCGTACTGTGACATCCATCTTTGAGACATATTGTTTGGTAGTTCATCCTCCATTTATGGTTGGGTATGTTCGACGGTTTGCGACTGGTTGTTCATCGCCTGAGGGGTATGTTCGACATTCGGGGTTATTTCTTTGAGATCCATTATTGTTGATCGTTTGGATATTACCTTGTTGATGGTGTTCTCGGTTATTGTTGATCCTTTGTTGATCGTGTCGGAGTTTACCATGTTGAGAGTATTCTCGGTTATTGTTGATCCTTTGTTGATCGTGTCGGAGTTTACCATGTTGAGGGTATTATCAGTTACCGTTGATCCTTTGTTGATCGTGTCGGAGTTTATCATGTTGATGGTATTCTCGGTTATCGTTGATCCTTGTTGGTCGTATTGGAGTTATCGTGTCGACGATTTTCTCGGTCGATGTTTTGGTTGATCATGGTTTTAAATCGTATGAGCATTCGGACTGTACATTGATATTTCGGGACTTGTTATTATTGTTTTGTGGTAGTTGATCTACAGTTATATTGTGTGTTATTGGATTCTATCCAGATTGAGATTTGACTGTGAAATCCGACAGACAGGATTTGGCACATATGGATTATTTCCTACTTATGAGTTATGATGATGTTTTTGATGATTTTTGAGTATTGTTTTGATATAGTACAGATGGTTGTAGTTGAGTTCATTTCGTCATTTGAGGATGCGAAATGTGGATTATGGTAAGGATTGGTCTATTATGGATTGTTATGGATTAGTAAGGTTTTGACGGTAAGATTTAATCGGTAGTATTCTTACTTGTAATTATTTATGTGATATGATCGTTATCATTGTTGGGTATTGTGGCTGACCCCATCGTGGGCTTTATTTTTAGGTACTCGGAGATCGAGCTAGTAGCGGTCGTGAAGGGATGAGCTTCCCGGGTGATACTGGATGTGGCATGTACTTAGAGAGTCGAGTTTTCTTTTCTGGTTGTTTATTCCGCTGCAATTGTGTAATTTTGAACTGTGTTTATATCCGCTGCATGCGTATTTTAAAATGGCTTTCCGGTATTTTTACCAACTCGTGTGTAACTTTAAAAGGGCCTTTTTGGCATTTTGCGAACTTGGGTTATTTCGTTAAACCCTTTTTCCTAAACTATTTTGTCGATACGTTTAAGTGGTGGCTTAGCGTACATTTTAAACTGTCGAGATTTGGCATTTCACCTTGTATTTTCAAATGGTATTTGATGACGGTATTTGAGAACTATGTTTGGTAAATATTTTGGGTATTTAAAATATTACCGTCATCGGCCTTTTGGCGTCCTTAAATGTTTGCGAAAATGGTTTTTAGCCTGGTGGGTTCCGACGCGGGGCCCACAACGCTGTAATATCCCCGGATGGTTTTGGGGGGGTTACAGAAGATGGTATCGGAGCTTGGGTTTTGTGAAACCCGTGTGTGTGTGTTATGTGGCTATACCAGTACGGTAGTAGCGTGACTTTTGAAAATGATTTTCTGACCTTTGACTCAAACCGATTTTGGGAGGTTCCAAATTTTTTGAGATTCTTTTCAAATGGCTAATTGTGATATTAGTGTGTGTTGGTATTGTGTTGTGACTTCGTATGTGTAATATCCGTACTTTCTATTTTTGGTAATTTCTATTTTTGGTGTATGTTCGTTTCGGAGAACTCGTTTGTCACTGTTTCGGGATTCTGAATCTAGTTTGTTCTTTGAGTTTTTCCATTTGGACGAGTTTCGGATATGTTTTTACGTAATTTCATTTTAAGTCATGTTTTGTCGCATGTACGTTCGATTCTCGTAAAACTCATTCGATTTCATTATTTCTCTGTTTCCATGAGTTCGTATGGTGGAGTTGCTCATGTCATGGGTTTCGGATTGTTAATCCGACGTCGTATCTTGAAATTCGGACGTTTGGGTCATTTTTGTAATTCTTATTACTTTGGGTGCCGTTGTTAATACTCGTCCTATACCGACCTTCGGACGATCGGAGACTTGTGATAGTTTTTGTGCCTATCTCTTCTGTTAAATCCTCGTATATCTGTGGTTTCGTTTCTCGTGTTTTCATTCCGGTTGTTGGCATTTCGGATCAGGCAGGCCTGCTGCCACACATGCATTACGGCCGTAAGTTGATGTGCATTACGGCCGTAAGTCTTCATACATTACGACCGTAATATCCTTTGTGTAGCGGCCGTAACAGATGTGTAAAAAATGGGCAGTGAGGTCGTGAACACCATTACGGTCGTAATGGTGTTGGTGTTACTGGCCGTGTCTTGAGATAATAAAGCTGGCGTGGGTTTTCTTCTCATTTTTTTCACTTCCTTCACTTCCTTCGCGACGGGAGCGATTTCCTGGCCTAAGGTTCGTCCGATTTTCATCCAACCTCAGTTGAGAAGCGACTTTGGGGCATCATATCATCACTCTAGGATCAAATCATCCGTTGTTCATCGTCTAATCGAGGTATATTTCGTTAGAACCCTAGCTTTTGGGGATTTTGGGATTTTGTTTTGATTTTCACCCTTCTAGTCCGATTTGTCCTTCCGATTGTTAGATTTCGATAGTATAACCTCTATCTTTACTTCTCTTGCGGTTTTACGGATTGAATTCGATATTTTTCTCCGTTGATAGAGGGTAAACGATTATGACCTTGTATTGTCCGACGAATTGTTCCATTCGGTAGAACTAGGATAGATTCCTACGTTTTCACAATATTGAGATTAGTTGTGTATCGTTATTGTGTTAGGATCAGATTTGTGAAGATTATCCGGGCCGAAACCTTTCCTTTCACCATTTTCCTTCACGTCGTGTTACCCAAGGCAAGTACATGTATTACATTTCATTGTGTGTGTACGGTTTTGATGCGAATGGTGTAAATTGTGCTATTGAATGAATTTGATTGTTGCTCTTCCACCCGGGGATGGCATATGTGGCCTCTGGGGGCCGATACTAATGGGTACGGCCACGGAAGTGGACTGGGGTGCGTGTGTTGATGTTCTTCCACCCGGGGATGGTTCGACGGGACCTCTGGGGGCCGATACTAATGGGTACGACTGCGGAAGTGGTTTCTCACCCAGGGACGGTCCAACGGGGCCTCTGGGGGTCGATACTAATGGGTACGGCTGCGGGTTACCAAGCGTGGATAGTCGTGATGTGGACAACTTGATAATATACTGTTTTGGTGTAAATGTGATATTCCGGAATATTGACATCCAATGTTTTTCTCAAATGGATTGCTTGTGTCGAATCGTGTATGTATATAATGTATTGTAATTGTGTACTTGCAGTAGCTATTCGAATGCTAACCCCTTAAATGGGGGAATACGTCTTATGCATTTCAGGTACTGGTCGAGCCGAGGAGCTGGCACGGGATATGCATGCAAAGGATGGACCAGCATGATGATGAGGCTCGAGTCGTGTTATATGTTTTACTATTGCATTTATCTTGATGTTGGAGTTAGACTGAGTGTTTTATAAATTGGTTAAAGTCCCCTGCGTGGGTAATGGATTCATGTGGAGTTACACTCTTCGATACCTGATTAAAATGTTTTGGCCGAGGCCACGGCCCTATTTTACTATGATGATTGTGTCTTTTGGGATTTCATATTCGGATTGTGTGTTATGTGTTAGCCTGGTAGACCTCATGAAGGTTCTACGGCGTGTAATGTCCCATTTGTGATTTGGGGTGTTACATTTATGGTATCAGAGCCTTAGGTTATGAATACCTAGGCTGTCGGTTAATTTTGGGTCTGTCAGTTGTGTCGTTAGAGTCAGTTGTTGAGCCTAATATCATCGTGCTACCATCTCTTCGTGAGACCCGTGACTGTAAGTCTCCTCAAACTCTTATATTTCTGTAATTCATTTCCTTGTGTTGTTTGGATTGTGAATTGTGGTACCGACTTTGCAAACTGTGAATTTTTCTGATCTTGTTCCTTTCATATCTTTTCTTCAGTATGTTGAGAGGCCGCGGTAGACCTGCTAGGGGACGCGGCCGAGGCCGTGGTCGGGGTGCTATTAATGAGGAAGTCCCACTTTCTGAGTCCTCTGCAGATTCGGCCTCCCCATCTGTGCCGAGCACTCTACCTCTGAGCTCTGACGGGCAGCAGGATATGTCGGTCAGTCAGGATCTATCGTCGGGTAATAATGCCGACACCGGGGATACTGCCGTACTTCAGCAGTTGATAGTCCAACTTTCCCAGATAGCTCAGGGAGGACGACAGAATCCGCCCCCGACTCCTGAGGAAGAAGCTAGTAAGTGGCTTCAGACAGTGACTAAGATGCACCCTCCTCGTTTCTCTGGATCTTCTGACTCCCTCGGTTGGGAGAATTGGCTCTTTCAGTTGAGCAGGACTTTTGATGCCGTAGCTTGTCCCGATGGCAGGAGGGTACATATTGCTCAGTACCTCCTGGATAAGGAAGCTGTGGAATGGTGGGAGGCTGTGGTGCCCAGAGACCGCCGAGCCACTTGGGAGGAATTCAAGGCTGCTATGGAAGCAGAATATTGTCCGCCGCCAGTCAAAGAACGCAGGATTCTGGAGTTCTTCACTGCCACACCTCAGGATGTGCCGATTTCTCAGGCCATTATCTCTTACAATCAACAGTTGGGGTTCGTGAAGGATCAGGTGAGGACCGAGGCCGATAAAATCCGTTATTTCAATATACGCATGAAGCCGCATATCAGGCAGAGTATGGCACCGCTCATGCGTGCCACCTTGAAGGAATACCAGGATCGCGTCCTAGCGATTGAGATGGCTGTCCCAGAATCAGAGTCGGGTTCCGAAGCTAAGAAGCAGAAGACTACTGGCGGTTTCTCATCCGGTAAGAGTGGTCAGTTTTCGAGGTCTCTGTCTGCTCCTACATCTGTGAAGAAGCCGTTTCATCAGGCCAGTGGATCTTAGGGTGACCGTTCAGTCCAGTCTGTTGCATCTGGCGGTAGAGCTTGTTTTAATTGCAGTCAGTATGAGCACGTGATGAAGGATTGCCCATTTCCGTTAGTTACTTGTTTTACTTGCGGACAGACCGGGCATCGGGCAGTTCATTGCGAGAGGGCCACCAGGGTCACCAGAGGTCCGACTACCACCACCGTTCAGAAGGACCACAGTACTCCATTTACTCATGTTCCTCAGGGTTCGGGTCGGGGTCATCCGGATCGCCGTATAGCATCGAGTTCGGGCTCAGTTCACCCTCGATTGTATCAGATGAGGCGCACAGAGGAGGCAGATGTTCCGGTGGCGTCAGGTACCACTCAGATCCTTTCTCATCCAATTTCAGTGCTTTTTGACTCGGGTGCTACCCACTCTTTTATTGCTTCGGATTGTGTGAGTCGTATTGGTTTTGACTGCTTGTTCGATTGTGAACCGTTTGTAGTGGGTACGCCTAGCGGGGATCGTATGGTTGGGGACCGAGAAGTTAGGGATTGCCCAGTGAGGATCGGGATCCGAGATTGGCCTTCGAATCTCATTGTTATAGATCTTAAGGGTGAGGATTTGATCCTCGGGGACGATTGGTTGGATCGTCATGGTGCAATCATGAACTATCGGACTCGTACCATATCGATAGTGGCCGAGGACGGCACCAAGCATAATCTCGTCGGTTGTAAGCCGGGTAGATCGGGAAGTGTGATTAGCGCCTTGAAGGCGATGAAACTTCTGAACCAGGGTTGCTTCGGCTATTGGTGTTACGCTCTGAAGGCGGAAGATGGTGGATTTGACATGTCTTCGATTCTAGTCGTTAGCGAGTATCCCGATGTTTTTACAGATGACTTGCTGGGATTACCACCACAGTGGGAAGTTGAGTTTCCTATTGATCTAGAGCCGAATGCAGCCCCTGTTTCTCGAGCGCCGTGTCGTATGGCACCATCGGAGATGTTAGAGTTGAAGAAACAGTTGGGAGAGTTGTTAGATAAAGGGTATATTCGACCGAGCGCATCGCCTTGGGGTGCGCCTGTACTTTTTGTTAATAAGGATGGATCGCTTCGTTTATGCATCGATTATCGAGAATTAAACAAGTTAACCATCAAAAAAAAGTACCCTTTGCCCAGGATCGACGATTTGTTTGATCAGCTTTAGGGAGCGACAGTCTTCTCGAAGATTGACTTATGATCGGGCTACTACCAGTTGAGGATTCGGGATAATGATATACCGAAAGCTGCTTTTGGGACGAGATATGGCCATTACGAGTTTGTGGTTATGCCTTTCGGGATAACCAATGCCCCAGCAGTGTTCATGCAGTTGATGAACAAGGTTTTTATTGAGTATCTGGACAAATTCGTAGTCGTCTTTATCGATGACATTCTTATCTATTCCCGGAGTCGGGAGGAGCATGCCTTACATCTACGGATTGTGCTATACATTTTGAGAGCTGAGCAGTTGTACGCGAAGTTCTCTAAGTGTGAGTTTTGGCTCAAGGAAGTGATATTCCTTGGGCATGTGATTTCAGCGGAGGGAGTTCGAGTAGATCTGCAGAAGATAGAGGCAGTGATGTCGTGGGAACCGCCTAAGAATGTGAAGGAGGTGAGGAGTTTGCTGGGACTTGCAGGCTATTACCGTAGATTTGTTGAGGGATTTTCTAAGATCGCTAGACCCCTCACTCAGTTACTCCAGAAGATTCAGAAGTTCGAGTGGACCGCAGATAGACATGATAGTTTTGTCGAGTTGAAGAGACGACTGACTACCGCACCCGTTTTAGCATTGCCCTAGGGGAACGAGGATTTCCTGATGTATAGTGATGCTTCGGGCCTCGGGCTCGGATGTGTTTTGATGCAGAGAGATAGGGTTATTGCTTATTCTTCCTGACATTTGAAACCTTATGAAGTAAATTACCCTACGCATGATTTAGAGTTAGCCACAGTCGTCTTCGCTTTAAAAATCTGGAGGCACTATCTCTATGGATCATCGTGTAAGATTTACACGGATCACAAGAGTCGAAAGTATATCTTCAGTCAGAAAGAGTTGAATATGAGACAGCGTAGGTGGTTGGAGCTAATTAAAGATTACGACCTCGAGATACTTTACCATCCGGGTAAGGCTAATGTAGTGGCTGATGCATTGAGTCGGAAGCCGATGGCGTTACAGATGTTAGAAGTACTTACACCACAGAGCAGGATCCAGCGGGATTTGATTTGTCAGAATATCGAGGTTTGGGTTCAGAGAGTTCAGGGTCAGTTATGTGCGTTGGAAATCACTTCGTCCTTGACTGATAATATCCAGGCGAAGCAGTATGATGATCCGTTTCCGGTCCAGTTGAGGGAGGATGTGAGGAAGGGGAAAGCCCCTTGGTTTGTGATTCAGGATGATGGAGTTTAGAGATTTCGCGGCAGATTACGTGTACCGAATAACATTGAGTTGAGACAAAAGATATTGAGTGAGGCTCATACTACACCTTACTCCATACATCCTGGTACGAGCAAAATGTACAAGGATGTAAGGAAGAACTACTGGTGGAGAAATTTGAAGACGGACGTGAACGAGTTTGTATCGAGGTGTTTAACCTATCAGTAGGTTAAGATTGAGCATCAGCGACCCGCAGGATTATTGCGACCACTCCCTATTCCGGAGTGGAAGTGGGAGGACATTTCCATGGATTTTATTACTAGTATGCCAGGACTCGGACTGGAATGAACATGATTTGGGTTATTGTCGATCGACTAACCAAATCAGCTCATTTTCTGGGTATTAAGGATACTTGGGGGCCAGAGAGACTAGCGCGGGTATTCATTGTGGAGATCGTGAGGTTGCATGGGACTCCTAAGAGTATTGTTTCATATCGTGATGGCCGATTCATATCACATTTTTTGCAGGCCGTTCATCGAGCTTTGGGGACTGAGTTGAGACTCAGTACATCCTACCACCCTCAGACAGACAGGCAGTCATAGCGGACAATTCAGATGCTGGAGGATATGTTGAGAGCTTGTGCTTTAAATTGGAAGGATGACTGGGAGTCGCACTTGCCATTGATCGAGTTCACGTACAAAAATAATTGGCACGCCTCGATCAAAATGGCACCATTTGAGGCATTGTATGGGAGGAGGTGCAGATCCCCGTTGTGTTGGGATGATGCATTAGAGCTAATCGGCACCGAGCCAGACATGGTAGTTGAGACGAGAGATAAGATTGCACTGATTCACAATAGGTTATTGACAGCCAAGAATCGACAAAAGTCGTATGCCGATATGCGTCGCCGGCCGTTGGAGTTTGAGGTGGGAGACCATGTTTTGCTTAAGGTGTCTCCGACACGGGGAGTTTACCGCTTCGGTCGGAAGGGTAAACTTAGTCCGAGATATATTGGACCATTTGAGATTCTAGATAGAGTTGGAGAGCTTGCATATCGGTTAGGCTTGCCGCCGTCCTTGAGTCACGTGCATAACGTATTTCATGTTTCCCAGCTTAGGAGGTACGTACCGGACCCTAGCCATATTATTGATTTTGGAGAGATTGAGTTGGGGCCAGACATGACCATCGAAGAGAGACCGATTCAGATTCAAGAGCGTCGGGTGAAGCAACTTCGGCACAAAACCATTCCCTTGGTTAAAGTGAAATGGTCGAGACATGGATCCGAGGAATCCACGTGGGAGACGGAAGAGAGTATGAAGTCTAGATACCCCGAGTTATTCGCATTGTAATTTTCGGGACGAAACTTATTTTTAGGGGATAGAATGTAATATCCGTACTTTCTATTTTTGGTAATTTCTATTTTTGGTGTATGTTCGTTTCGGACAGCATGCTTCTCACTGTTTTGGGATTCTGAATCTAGTTTGTTCTTTGAGTTTTTCCATTTGGACGAGTTTCGGATATGTTTTTACGTAATTTCATTTTAAGTTATGTTTTGTCGCATGTACGTTCGATTTTCATAAAACTCGTTCGATTTCATTATTTCTCTGTTTCCATGAGTTCCTATGGTGGAGTTGCTCATGTCATGGGTTTCGGATTGTTAATCCGACGTCGTATCGTGAAATTCGGACGTTTGGGTCATTTTTGTAATTCTTATTAATTTGGGTGCCATTGTTAATACTCGTCCGATACCGACCTTCGGACGACCGGAGACTTGTGACAGTTTTTGTGCCTATCTCGTATGTTAAATCCTCGTATATCTGTGGTTTCGTTTCTCGTGTTTTCATTCCGGTTGTTGGCATTTCAGATCAGGCAGGCCTGCTGCCAGACATGCATTACGGCCGTAAGTTGATGTGCATTACGGCCGTAAGTCTTCATACATTACGTCCGTAATATCCTTTGTGTACCGGCCGTAACGGATGTGTAAAAAATGGGCAGTGAGGTCGTGAACACCATTACAGCCGTAATGGTGTTGGTGTTACGGTCGTAATGCTGCCCAGTATAATAAACTGGGCAGCGAGTTTTCTTCTCATTTTTTTTACTTCCTTCACTTCCTTCGCGACGGGAGCGATTTCCTGGCCTAGGGTTCATCCGATTTTCATCCAACCTCAGTTGAGAAGCGATTTTGGGGCATCATATCATCACTCTAGCATCAAATCTTTCATTGTTCATCATCTAATCGAGGTATATTTCGATAGAACCCTAGCTTTAGGGGATTTTGGGATTTTGTTTTGATTTTCACCCTTCTAGTCCGATTTGCCCTTATGATTGTTAGATTTCGATAGTATAACCTCTATCCTTTACTTCTCTTGCGGTTTTACGGATTGAATTCGATATTTTTATCCGTTGATAGAGGGGAAACAATTATGACCTTGTATTGTCCGACGAATTGTTCCATTAGGTAGAACTAGGATGGATTCCTACGTTTTCACAATATTGAGATTAGTTGTGAATCGTTATTGTGTTAGGATCGGATTTGTGAAGGTTATCCGGGCCGAAACCTTTCCTTTCACCGTTTTCCTTCACGTCGTGTTATCCAAGGCAAGTACATGTATTATATTTCATTGTGTGTGTGTACGGTTTTGATGCGAATGATGTAAATTGTGTTATTGAATGAATGTGATTGTTGCTCTTCCACCCGGGGATGGCATATGTGGCCTCTGGGGGCCGATACTAATGGGTACGGCCACGAAAGTGGACTTGGGTGCGTGTGTTGATGTGCTTCCATCTGGGGATGGTTCGACGGGACCTCTGGGGGCCGATACTAATGGGTACGGCCGCGGAAGTGGTTTCTCACCCGGGGACGGTCCGACGGGGCCTCTGGGGGTCGATACTAATGGCTACGGCTGCGGGTTACCAAGCGTGGATAGTCGTGATGTGGAAAACTTGAAAATATACTGTTTTGGTGTAAATGTGATATTCCGGAATATTGACTTCAAATGTTTTTCTCAAATGGATTGCTTGTGTCGAATCGTGTATGTATATAATGTAGTGTAATTGTGTACTTGCACTAACTATTCGAATGCTAACCCCTTAAATGGGGGAAATGCGTCTTATGCATTTCAGGTACTGGTCGAGCCGAGGAGCTGGCACGGGATATGCATGCAAAGGATGGACCAGCATGATGATGAGGCTCGAGTCGTGTTCTATGTTTTACTATTGCATTTATCTTGATGTTGGAGTTAGACTGAGTGTTTTATAAATTGGTTAAAGTCCCCTGCGTGGGCAATGGATTCATGTGGAGTTACACTCTTCGATACCTGATTAAAATGTTTTGGCCAAGGCCCCAGACCTATTTTACTATGATGATTGTGTCTTTTGGGATTTCATATTCGGATTGTGTGTTATGTATTAGCCTGGTAGACCTCATGAAGGTTCTACGGCGTGTAATGTCCCATTTGTGATTTGGGGTGTTACAGTATGGGAGTCGTGTGCTAGTATCACGGGAGATCATCGGCTTTACGTACCTATAAGTATGTTGGTTTGGTTATTCGCTTGTGGCGACGATTGATTGCTTTTGTGATGAGTTTGGAAATTTTTGGTTGATCCGTTGTTTGTGACAGGATTGCAAGTTTCGAGGACGAAACTTATTTTAAGGGGGGTAGTATGTAATACCCGGATTTTCAGTATAAATTTTTTTGCGTTATTTTATCTGAGATAAATTGTATAGCTTGGTGTCTATACAGTATGGATAAAATAATTTGAAGACTGAGAGAGCTGTATTTGTATAGTCTTACTTGGTCGACAATTATATTTGAGGATAGGGTGTATCAGATTGTTCTGATTTGGATATCAGAGGTATCGTATGAGAATATTTTGGGATGAGTATATGTATATTCAGTATGCGTGTATACGTATCCACTATGTCGATACGGACAGGAATAGTTGGATTTTGGCCAAGTACAGAAGGCCATTACGTACGCTAAGTTTAAGGACTTACGTACGCTAAGCTCGTAAGCATAACGTACGTTATGTGTTATGCATTATGTACGTTATGAGTGGAATCGGACAAGGACCGAGATGTGATCAGCTAGTGGGCCTATGGTCGGCATCTTTCGGTGCGGATGTGGACAGACGAGTCAACCTCGAGCTTTACGTACGTTAAGGACGGATCATTACGTACGTAAACAAGTATGACACTGTAGCAAGTCAACGTATGTATTACGTACGCTATGGATCAAGTGTTACGTATGCAAGGCATTGAACAAAATGAGACACGAGCCTCTGGACCATTGTTACGTATGCTATCAAGGACTGTTAACGTACGTAAAAGTGTGTTACGTACGTTAACTTTGGCTTGTTACGTACGTAACAAGCTGGAATATTTATAAGTAATATGTTCGTCACTTCGATTTTTCATAACTTCATTTCATTTTCTTCACCCTTCAACACTCAGAGATGGAGTTTGGCTCTTCTAAGTCGATTTTGAACTTGAAGGCATGTATTTAGAGCTTGAGATGTGGAGATATTGATGATTCTTGAGGCGGTTACTTGTGTATTTCATCTCCTAAGAGGTATGTTGGATAATCCTCTCTTTAAATTCGGATTTTTGATGTTGTTGTTGATGATTAGTTCGTATGATGATTGTTTATGAAGTTGTTGTGATGATTCTTGGTATTTACAGGAAATTTGTTAAGGAGGATGATTATATGATGATATATGTCTTTGATTATGTTGGTTATGATTATGGAATCATAGTGTTCTTGATGTTCTTGGTAGTATTGTTGCGATTCTTGATGTTATGAGAAGTATATGTTGAAGAACATGATAATATACACCTTGAATTATGGATAAGGATTGTTTAGATGTTTGAACACATCGGATTA
>JAWKAU010001111.1:0-16000 GCA_033398695.1 Orobanche coerulescens
GTATTCGGGGGGTGGATGTCTGTTTTTGCATTCAGGTTTTGGAGCATAACACAGGGTCGGCACGAAGGAGGATGAAAGATGATCGATACTAATCACATGAGGAACCGTACATCGTGTGTTGGTTCAGTTGTACTTTATTTTCATTCTTTGTATTGTTCCCGTTGTACGGGTGTAGTTGTATTTTGTCCCTGCGTGGGCATGAGTTGTATTTGAGTTGTATGTATTTGTGGAAAGACCAAATCGGTCTCGAGTCATTGTAGCCTCGAAGGCATTGTCGAGATGTTAAATGTCGTTACCCGGCTGGTAGATCCTTGAGGAAAGGTTCTACGGCGTGTAATACCCTGAGCGGATTGGGGTGTTACATAAATGGTATCGAGCTTAGGTTGAGGAAACCTAGCCGCCGGGTCAAGTCGTGTTGTTTGAGTCTTGTTTCGTTGGATTTTTATCCGATCGAGTCGTCGCGACGCGTCGTTTGAGTTTGTTGGTCGTGATTAGTATCGTGGGGCGATCATCATCTTCGTGCGACCTGTGGAAGTAAGTCTCCCTTCGTTGTGTTGTGCCTCGTGTGACACGAGCTATTTTTATGATTATTTGTTAAGTGGTGGAATCCTTATGTGAATTTTGATTTCACGAATATGTATTTAGTCGACTTTCGTATTTGATTTATACGAGGAGTGTCGTCGCTTGTGATGCCTTTTTATTGTTGTTTTTCTCCGTTGTTGATGATTTTCGAATCGATTTGCACGTTTTACAAGTCTCTTGTGGAAGCTTTGTGCTTATACACGTTCGACTTGTTCACTAGCCAGTGCGGGAGGGTATTTTATCAGTGGTTTTATTCTGAATGTGGTATTTTATCGTTTATTTTCGTTTAAAGACATGTATTGTGTTGATTTTAAACGTTTTGATGCGTGTGCTAGGAGTTGTTTTATTGAACGTCGGTATGTGTGAGTTTTGGGCATTACGCCTATTGGATTTTTGAAAACCTTGAGTATCTTAGAAAAATAAATTTCGAGACATACTTTTCAAATGAGTTATTTTCTTGTGGTACATCCTAGATGCCACAATGTATTTCAAAAATTTTCTACCTCGAGGACCAAAATGTTTTGAGATATTTTCAACACTTTTATTTAGACCCGAGGGTCGAATAATTTGAAAGTTTTCACTAAGAGAAAGTGTCTTCATTTTTATCAAATGCGAAATGGTTCTCCAATGTCTCGATAACGATGTTTCACGTTTGTACCTTTTTTTTGAAAGGTGATACTCAAGATCAACCAGTATTCTTCAAATTATTTTCAAAATGAGGTTTTCGTTTTTTTTTTTAACCTATCCATTCCCGTTTGAGGGCTTGGTATGTATGTGTGATGTTCGCGTTGTCATTTGGATACTTTCTCCCGAGTATGATCGAATTGGCGGTGTGAGCGTTGAGACGCTTTCCACACATTGGTTGTGCTAGCCCCTGTGAGAGGCGGAGTGTTGGTATTGAATGTTGTCGCCTCATGGCAATCTCTGCGTTGTCGCGCATGTGCGAGTTGTTAGAGCTTGATTTGGTATGACCGTGTGCATCGGTGATGGTTCCGTTATGCGTCGATTGTTTAATGTCTTGTTACCTTGCTCCCGTTTTTGTGAATTTCGTGGACGAGGTCGGGGGTAATGCCCGTACTATGTTGACTTCTGTATTTTCTCTTTCTCCGCCTATCGATTCGCTCATGTTCGTTGGCACTTTATGAACTTGTTACGTATTTCGATTTCATCGTCCGAACGAGCCGTGGTCTTGTTGTGGGTCGATCCGTTATCGTTGTTACTTTTTCGGGTTCAGTTCGATTCTTGTGAACCTTGTTTGGGAGTGACATCATCTGGTTCTACTAGTTCTTTTATTCGAAGTGGATCGGATTTGGAACTCTTATGTTTTCGACTCTGTCGACTCATTTATGTTTGTTGACATTTCTGAGATTGTCCGCCCCTTGTTTTTGTTTATCGAACGAGTGTGGAATCGTTTCGGAATAACTCGTTCGTCGTTGTGACTTTTTAATTGCTATTCCCTTTCCTGTGGATCTTATGTGAATGCACATCCTGTTGTTTTCACCGGATCATGTATTGTCTCGAGTCGAGATGTGAACCTTGGAGTTGTTGTTTGAATTTTATTATCCTTCGTGTTTCGGACATGATTGTTCGATTTTTGTTGTCTCGATCGTTTGTTTGTTCGGTTTTTGTTCTCGTTTCGTGATTATTGAGCATTCAGACTCCTTCGTAATTCCCTTGATTGGGAAATTAGTTTCGTTTTCGATCTTCCATCCCTTAGGCGATGGGATTCCGTGTTTGTTCAGCGGTTGACTCGCGTTTTGATTGATGTACCGTTGGGTTGGTCAATCATATCGATTTTCGTTCGTTGTGTTTTGTGATTATCGGATAATTGACTTGACTATAGTATCCGTTTGATGACGCTTGTCACTTGTCGGTTTTATTATATCCCTAACGGCGACGTTGTGTTGGTCACCGTGGAGCGTGTTTACACGCCGTATATTCCTTTGCGTCGTTTGTAACATTTCGCCGTTGGGCATTAGTTACGCATTCTTGTGTGTCTCGTTGAGTTTTTCCTGGCGGAATATTTCTTCTCCCTACTTGTTTTAAGTTTCGGGACGAAACTTCTTTTAAGGAGGGTAGAATGTAATATCCGCAATTTTCGATTTCCGGTAATTCTTTTTTTTTCGGTCGGAGTCCGTTTTGACGACTCGCTCATGACCGTTTCGTCATTCTGAGAATGATTAATTCTACACTTTTTGACATCCGAGTTCGTTTCGGTGTCGCTTGAGTTCTGTGCTTTTAGCGACTTTTCCGCACTTGAGTTCGATTCTTGCGAATCTCGACCGAAACCGCTGCTTCGAGTTTCCCGCAAGTCCGTTTAACTTTGTTAGACGTGTTGTGAACTTCGGTTTGGTTATTCGATCACGTATGGTGATTTTCGCATTTGGGCCATTTTCGTAATTTCCCAAAGTTTGGGGTAATTACCTTCCGTTGTCGAATCTCGAGCCTTCGGGTGGTCGGAATTGTGTGTTCTACTAGCTCTTAGATTCGTCTTTGTGAGTACTTCGTAACCGTATCTTCGGTTCGTATTCGAGTTCGGGTTTCGGTGTCGTTTTGTTGAATTCGGGATTTCTAAACGACTTTTCTAAGTATGAGTTCGTCTTTGTTAGATCATCATTAATTTTTGGTAACTCCAAAAATTATAAATCTTTGCAATATTATAGAACATCGAGTTAGCTTTCCAATGGTTCAAACGGTGAGTCAATCGAGTCCTGGACGAGAGAGTTATGGTCGTTTTAGTGGAAGACTCACACTGTCGGGCACCGGCCCAGAGCCTTTCGGCCGATAGGGGGCCGATAGACTCTACCGCCGGCATTTTGAATAGGGTATCGGTTAGCCTATCGGCCGATAGGCCGGCCGATAGGGTCTCCGTGTTACACTATAAATGTGGTTACGAGCGTGAGCACTCATTTCTTTTCCATTTTTGCACCGAGTCGCGAGAGAGAGAGATAGAGAGGGAGAGAGTTCTTCATCCGGGGGTCGATTTTCATCATTTCTTTTCGGTTGTGAGGCTCGGATAATCAATCTAACGCGTGTTCTACGGATCTTAACACTTGAATCTTCCAAGGTAATGCTCTAAAACCCTATTTCGATTAATTTGGGGGTTTTGGGTTTTTCTTCCGATTCGTTCCGTTTCGTTGGTGGATTCATGATGTATACGATTGATATTGTTAGTATCTTTAGTTTTCCTACGGATTCATGGATATTTTGTGGATTTTTATGGAATCGAGAGGGTTTGGTTGTGGTCCGCCCTCGTTGTTATTTTGTATGAATATACATGAATCGTAGGCGGGTTTCCGGGTGTATTCCTTTTCCGTAATCGTTTAGAAGTGGTTGTGATTGTGCTATTCGAATCGTTAGGTTCATTTTCGTCGATTCCTCGCGGTCGTGCTTGATTCTTCCGTTCCGTTCGTTGTCGTATTCCTTTTCGTTAGCATCGGGCGTTCCGAAGCTTCCCGGTTGAGCCGTATCCGTTCGTGGTTCCGTGCTCGTGGTATCGAGGCAAGTACCTTGCCCATACTTTTCTCGTTTATGTATATGATGATCGGTCGTCTTGATGTGTTTGTTTGGTTATTTGAAATGAAGTTTCAAAAGGATTTTGGTTTGGCCTCGTTAAAGGCTTTCTTTCAAAACGCGTGTGTTTTGTGAACGGTGTTTTGAGAATTGATTATGATTTGATTATTTTGAACGTTGAAGGATTTTATGAGGATACTCTCTTGTTTAAAGTTATGGAATCGTGTATTCCGTATTTAAGCTTGTTATTGTATTTTTGAAGAGTTTGGTAATGGTGTCGAGTTAATGGCCATCTCTAGTGAGTATTCTTAATGAACTTACATTCTTAGCATGTTAGTATTGCATGAGTAACGTGTGTGTGTGTATGCTCACTACGGGTTAGATCTGACGGGGTCTCGGTAGGGCTCCACGAAGCTGTGGACCGCGAGCTTGCTTTTAACCACTGTGGGTTAGATCCGACGGGGTCTCGGCAGGGATCCACGAAGCTGTGGGTCCGCGGTTAATTGTGGTGCATTTTTACAATGTGATTCGATATTGGCATTTCCGGAAATGAGTACTTTTGAACGGTTTTCATGATTGCATGCATTGACTAAGTGTGTAAGAGGTAAGTGTTCGTTTGGCTTACTTGGCTAGGATGGCACTGGAGTATTTTGTTGTTTGTTTTAAATCCTTTATTTGTGGATTTTGATGTTGGGATACGAACCTCCTAGTCGTTCTTGTGTACTGTGAGTTGATGAGATTTGGGGCTAAAATCCCAATGGTTTTGTAAAAGTCGTTTTACGGATTTGGGGCTAAAATCCCAACGGTTGGTTAATGTCATTTTTCAGAAAGTAAACCTTTGGGGCGGTGACCCCTTTTGTCTTTTGGTTTTCGAAAAGTAGGATTTGATAATCCTAAATTGTTTTCTATTAAAACTCTCGATGGCATTCTAAACTGTTTTATAAATTACTTCCATTGATTTATGATATTTCGTTTTTGAAATGTTTCCTCAAACCCTTGCCTCGGGAAGTACTTTTCGTTTCGTTTGGATCTTCGAGGATCCTCGGTTATTGTTATTCGTGGAATGTGAATTGTATGGCTCGTATTTGCACTTTGTATTTGCACTAGCAAAACAGTGGAGTTTGCTAACCCCAGTATTCGGGGTGGATGTCTGTTTTGCATTCGGGTTTTGGAGCATAACACGGGGTCGGCACGAAGGAGGATGAAAGATGATCGATACTAATCACATGAGGAACCGTACATCGTGTGTTGGTTCGATTGTACTTTATTTTCATTCTTTGTATTGTTCCGTTATGCAGGTGTAGTTGTATTTTGTCCCCTGCGTGGGCATGAGTTGTATTTGAGTTGTATGTATTTGTGGAAAGACCAAATCGGTCTACTGAGTCATTGTAGCCTCGAAGGCATTGTCGAGATGTTAAATGTCGTTACCAGCCTGGTAGATCCTTGAGGAAAGGTTCTACGGCGTGTAATACCCCTGAGCGGATTGGGGGTGTTACATGCATGTGGGGACGCAACATGCTCGGAGGACTCGACCGTATTCGTCTGACACAGTCGGGCTGGTCGGCTGGGCGAGTAGGACTCGGTCGTGGCTCGGGACACGGTCGGGCTGGTCAGCAGTTCGTTCGGCAAGTTCCGGAAGAGTTCGACTCGGCCGTGTCTCGGGACACGGTCGAGTCCGACGGGCAGTCAGTTTTGCTTGCCCGGGACATCTTGGCACGGGCCGTGTCGAACGACACAGCCGAGTTCGGTCGGCAGTCCTTCGGCATTTTCCGGCACAGCATGACACGGGCCGTGTCATATGACACGGCCGAGACCCGATGATACGAAATTGACTAGTCCAAATAAAGAAAACGAAGCAAGGATCGACGTAAATAGACTTACAATGCGTCATGCACGTACGGCGACATTTTTAGGCGAGAAAACGGACACAAGCCGAAAAATAACACAACCTGCCGGATAATGTCATTGCCTGCCGAGCCTGCCGGAAAATATCGCACCTGCTGGAAAATGCCGAGCACTGCCGGAAAAAGTCACGCCTGCCGGAAAATGCCGAGCACTGCCGACCGAACTCGGCCCTGTCGTCCGACACGGCCCGTGCCGTGCTCGTCCGGAAATGCCAAAGTCACTGTCGGCCGAACCCGACCGTGCCAGGCGACACGGTCGAGTCCAACTCGCCCACAACTACCGGAACTGACTGTCCCGACGCCCGACCGTGTTCTAGGACACGTTCGAGTCAATGCCAAACGTCCTTGTCGCGCCGCGCCCGTGCCGAGTCACTGTCAGACGTCCTTGTCGCGCCGCGCCCGTGCCGAGTCACTGTCAGACGTCCTTGTCGTGCCGCGCCCGTGCCGAGTCACTGTCGGACGAGTCACTGTCGGACGTCCTTGTCGCGCCGCGACCGTGTCAAGCGGACACGGTCGAGTCCCTCCCGGCGCCTGTCGACCGCGCTGTGGCCGTGTCACGAGACACGGCCGAGTCCCTGCCGGCAGCCCCTTATTTTATACATTTTTGTGTATTTTTGACTTCTCTTTTTCTTTTTACTTATTTTAGGGATTATGTTTCCCCCATTTTGTGATTTATGTGTCTTGTTTGTATTTTATTTGATTTGTTTTGATTATTCAAAGATTTTATAAATCTTTGAATTATTTTCTTTTTTTTTGTTTGATTCCTTAGACTTAGACTACATTCCCTATAAGTAGTCTTTGATTATCACTTGTAATAGAGAAGATTATGAATTTGAATGTGAAAGAATACACTTTGTATTTCTATCCTTGGTAAATAATTTTTACCGAAACTTAATTTTTATTCGACGCGTTTTCGAATAATAATCCGATTGATTCTAAATAGGTCTTGAGAAGAAATCACCTTATCGAATTATAGGTCTAATTCGATAAACCTTTGTTTTTGTTCGATCGAATCACTTTGATCGATATTATCACTTTTTCCGATATTACTTCCATTTTTCATTTGTTCAAATTTTCATTGTCATATTCGATATTACTCCTACAAATTACATCCAAAAACACCCTGCTCGTAAAAAGCCTTCCGCTACGATATTCTTACGCACACTCCGAACGATACATAATCATCTTCCCGGGATAATTCGTATCAGAAGTGGTATCAGAGCCCAAGGTCATCTCCTTGGGCTATTTATTCAACGATTGCTTGTCGAAGAAAATATCTCTTGATTCTTGTCATCGGAAACCACACCTGATTTTCTTAATTCAGGTAAGGTTCTTGATCTTTCAACCAAATGGAGTTCAACGATATTTATCTCTTGGTGATATTACGCGACGCATTACACAGCGTACCGGACTTCATGGGACATTCCGATTCAGAAGCAGGTGTTGATTGGCTCCACGTTTGTGAAGAGTTTTTCAACCACAATTCAATTCCAGTAGACCGCCGAGTCTCGTTGGCGATGAAACGCCTTCGTGGTCGCGCCTCGACCTGGGGGCAGAAATTGAAAACCAGTTGTTTACACCAAGGTAAACCCAAACTAAGAAACTGGAACAAATTCACAAAACACTTTACTCAGAAATTCATCCCCACAAATTCTCACCGCCACGATCCACCAACGGCACCACACCGGAAATTGCAGAAGTTCGGCGCCACCCCGCCACCGACCTTCAATCTAAGGTTTATCCCCATCGAAGAATTTCCAGCAAAGCTGTTTTTCGATGAAGACGATGTCCCTACCACCATTTTCAATGAAGTAGACGAGACAGAGGTTTCAACGACGCAATACAACGAAGAAAGTGAGCTGAGCCATGTTTCCCTAATTGACGAACTTGGATCTTGCTATTTTGAGCATGGACCAATTGGTTGTGTTGGCTAATTTGACCAAAACGGACCAACTTATGTTAATGGTGAGGAACTTGTTAGTGTCATGGAAACCGGGCCGGATTATGAAGGGCCACCAGTATTTGATACCGAACCAGTTGACAAAGAGGAGCCCATAATTGATTCCGTGTTTCCCATTTTTGATGGTGCACCCGACATGAAATCATCAATACTTCCCATTTTTGATGTTGTGCCCGACGACGATCCATGTCTCGATGTAAGTTGTTTTGAAGATTTTTGTCCAAACTCCAATGAGGTGTTTTCGGTTCTTGATACGGAGCAAGAAGATGTTATGATTCCGGAACATCTATATCTAGAGCCTTACCAAGATTTTTATATGAAAGTCGACGACGAAGCGTTTTTCCCAGGGCTTGAAGTGGCATCCGATGAAGAGCGACCTGATACGAATTACGTATTAAGATGAACGTAAATTCGCCGGAAAATGCAGCGGATATATTTTGTTACCTCACAACACTCGTATATATGTAACACTCATAAGATATAACCGAAAGTAGGGCAATTCGGCTTACATAAACAAGAACAATATGAATGATTTATCAAACTAGACCTATAGTTTGATAAGATAATCTTTTCTCAAGACCTATTGAGAATCGATTCGATTAAAACTCAAAAACGCGTCGAATTATAACCAAGCATTCGATGAAAAGCATTCACCAAGAAAACACAAGTGTATTCTTATTTCTTCAACATACAATAATCATAATGAAAGCATCAACAAGACTACTTATAGCATGGTAGTCTTCTTAGCAACTAAGGAATCAAACAAGATCACATGATCTTGAAATGAAAAACAAAACACAAGATAAAATACAAGGGAATCAAATCAAAGGGAGGGGGAATCACACAACAAAATGAATATAAGACACCCCACATTACATGCAAGTCTAATCATGACATGTGAGGGGAGGAAAAACAACAAAAAATAAAAAAAATCAGCAATAATGGCATTTCTTTGATGCGGTTCTGGACACGGCCGTGCGATCGGCACGGTCGCGGCGCATCGGCCGCGAGGACTCGGCCGTGTCGCACACACGGTCGGGTTGGTCGGACAGTGGGAATTGTACTATCCCGGAAGAGTGTGACTCGGCGTGTCGCCTGGCACGGTCGGGTTGTGTCGGCTGCAGGCCGTGTCGGGCGACACGGTTGATCGGCGGCGAGATTTCATTATCCAGACACCTCGGCACGGGCCGTGTCGGATGACACGGCCGGATTCGCTCAGCGTGATCGGCGATTCAGTGCTGATCGGCCAATTCCAACGAGCGTGATCGGCGATTCCGGCAGTGGTGGTCGGCGTGATGATCGGCGATTCGGCAGGTGGTGAATTTTCCGGCGGTGGTGATTTTTCCGGCAGTTCGTCCATTTTCCGGTCGATTGTCGACCTTCCGGCATAGCATGACACGGGCCGTGTTATATGACACGGCTGAGAACGAGACTCCACGTCTTATGTCCGTTTTCCTGCCTAAATACGGAGTAATCTGTGCATGGCGTGTTGTAAGGTCATTTACGTCGATCCTTACTTTGTCTTACGCATTTGACACGATTGATTCCGTATCATCCCCTCCTTCTTTAAAAGGAATTGTCCTCAATTAGGACTTCCTAAATCATCAAGATAATTAATTAAAACCTCTACGTATTTGATCTCGAAAATGTCTGCAGTGCGTACATGGCCCAAAATCTTGAGACGATAGGTAGTGGGGCCCCCTCGAGAATCACCAAAAAAATAACTATCATTATTAATAAAATAATAATAATTACTTTGCCCGGTAATACCGATATCATGACATGAGCGGAAATCGGAAATGGGACGCACGGTTAATTTCAAATCGGGTTCATCCTCCAGAATTAGAAACACTGATAATTCCACGGGTTCACCATCAAGAATGGGAACAAAAGGATTTATTACGGATTCCTCTTCATAAACTGGTTCCTCATCAAATGCTGGCGGTCCGTCATAATCTGACCAACTCTCCGTTTCAATATTGTTGGGCTCCTCCAATAATAGCCCATCACAAAATAATTTACTTTCCTCAATTTGGTAATCATTCAAGACGATAAGTCCATTACGAGAAACCGTGTTGTTATAAAAATTTGGCCCAAAGTTGTCGTTTTCTTTTGACCGGCCAATCTCAGTACCAAGTTCAATTTCCCTCTCACTAGAAAACATGGTTAGATTCGGTTTCTTACCTCGGTTAGGGATCATAGATTGAAGTGACATTGGTTTCAACACGATCCTCTTGTCCTTATCCCGTAACTCGTACTCGTTACTTCTTCCTCGATGTAAAACATCTCTATCGAATAGCCATGGTCGTCCCAAGAGTACATGACATGCATCCATCGGGAGTACATCGCATATTATGTTGTCGACGTACGAACCCATGGTCAAACCGACCCGTACTTGTTTCGAGGCTTTCACTTTACTCCCGTCATCGAGCCAATGTAATGCGTATGGTTTTGGGTGAGTAGTAGTGATGAGTCCGAGTTTCGTCACCATCTCCCTTGACGCTACGTTGGTACAACTTCCTCCATCGATGATCACACTACACCATTTGTTCCCGACTTGGCACTTGGTGTGAAAAATTTGATCCCGTTGTTCCGAATCATTTGAAATGGGTTTGACTTGTAAAGTACGAAGAACCAATGTTGTATCATAGTTTGGAGCCTCGTAAGTTTCACATTCTTCTCCCTCGTCTTCTTCCACATTGGAATCACCTAGTCTTTCTCCTTCGTCCTCGACTAGCAACTCATCTCGTATCGTGATGGCTTCTCTTAGCGTCACGACTCGTTTGTTAGGACAAGTATTTTGATAGTGGCCGAATCCTTGGCATTTAAAACACCTTACTTTGGTTAGGCTTGTTTCCTTCGGTACGCCGGGGGTTTTAGAAACGGTAGTAGAGATAGGAGTCGGTATCGTTGTGGTAGTTGAACTTGAACCGGTACTTGGATCCTCGAACTTTGATGTAAATTCGGTTTTGGCAAACTTCACTTTGTTTTGAGCTTCTATCTTTATGCATAGTCCGCATAAAGTGTCAAAAACTCCATATGGGTATAATTCCACCGTATTTGAAATGTTTCGGTTTAGACCACGTAAGAAACGTGACATTCTTTGTTCTTCATTTTCTTCAAGTTCTCCCATTAAGGCCAAGCCTTCAAATTCTTCGATATATTCTTCCACACTTAGTTTCCCTTGTACAAACTCCGCAATTTTTCGGTACAAGGTTAACCGATGTGATGTCGGGACATACCTTTTACGTAGTTTTTTCTTCAAAGAATCCCAAGAACGGATTTTCTCTTTTCCCGCACGAGCTCGTTGTGTTTTCATACCCTCGAACCATAAGGAAGCGCCCTTCCCTAACTTGAGAATTGCATATTTGCAACGTTTCTCATCGTTAAGGTGCTTGAAGTCGAACATACGTTCAATCTTCCTCTCCCACTCTAGGTAAACTTCGGGATTAGTACCTCCGACAAATTCTGGAAGTTCATTAACTTTAAATTCATCCACATGACGCGGAGAATATGCATCATATCCTCCTCTTCTTGCTTGAAAACGTGGTTCTTGCATGCTGTGTAGTGCTTCACGTAGTTTCTCCATGAAATCGTCGGAAAAATCCATGATAAGATATTTTTGATAGAAAAATCGCCAATAGAGATTCGCCAAGGAAGTAACCTTGGGCTCCGATGCCACTAATGATACGAATTACGTATTAAGATGAACGTAAATTCGCCGGAAAATGCAGCGGATATATTTTGTTACCTCACAACACTCGTATATGTGTAACACTCATAAGATATAACCGAAAGTAGGGCAATTCGGCTTACATAAACAAGAACAATATGAATGATTTATCAAACTAGACCTATAGTTTGATAAGATAATCTTTTCTCAAGACCTATTGAGAATCGATTCGATTAAAACTCGAAAACGCGTCGAATTATAACCAAGGTTTCGATGAAAAGCATTCACCAAGAAAACACAAGTGTATTCTTATTTCTTCAACATACAATAATCATAATGAAAGCATCAACAAGACTACTTATAGCATGGTAGTCTTCTTAGCAACTAAGGAATCAAACAAGATCACATGATCTTGAAATGAAAAACAAAACACAAGATAAAATACAAGGGAATCAAATCAAAGGGAGGGGGAATCACATAACAAAATGAATATAAGACACCCCACATAACATGCAAGTCTAATCATGACATGTGAGGGGAGGAAAAACAACAAAAAAATCAGCAATAATGGCATTTGCTGGTCTGCTGGACACGGCCCGTGCCGATCGGCACGGTCGCGGCGCGCATCTGGCCGGCAGGGAGTCGACCGTGTCGCCTGGCACGATCGGGTTGGTCGGACAGCGGGAATTGTACTATCCGGAAGAGTGTGACTCGGCCGTGTCGCCTGGCACGGTCGGGTTGTGTCGGCTTGCAGGCGTGTCGGGCGACACGGTCGGGTTCGGCGGCGAGATTTCATTATCCAGACACCTCGGCGGCCGTGTCGGATGACACGGCCGGATTCGCTCAGCGTGATCGGACCCGATTCAAGCGGTGATCGGCCAATTCAGTGATGATCGGCGATTCGGCAGGTGGTGGTCGGCAGTGATCGGCCAGTTCCGGCAGGTGGTGAATTTTCCGGCCGGTGGTGATTTTTCCGGCAGTTTGTCCATTTTCCGGTCGATTGTCGACCTTCCGGCATAGCATGACACGGGCCGTGTTATATGACACGGCTGAGAACGAGACTGCACGTCTTATGTCCGTTTTCCCGCCTAAATACGGAGTAATCTGTGCATGGCGTGTTGTAAGGTCATTTACGTCGATCCTTACTTTGTCTTCTGCATTTGACACGATTGATTCCGTATCACGACCTATTATTACTGTCGTGCTTCCCATTTTAGATGTCCGGTTATATGATGATTCATATCGTGATATCGGTATTACCTCGCAGAATAATTATTATTATTTCATTAATAATGATAGTTATTTGTTTGGTGATTCCCGGAGATCCCATATTACCTACCGTCTCAAGATTTTGGGCCATATACGCACTGCGGATATTTTCGAAATCAAGTACGTAGAGGTTTTAGCTATTTCATCTGGAAACGACGGGAGTTCGGAATTGAGGACAATTCTTTTTAAAGGGGGAGGGAATAATACGGAATTGACTAGTCCAAATAAAGAAAACGAAGCAAGGATCGACGTAAATAGCCTTATAATGCGTCATGCACATACGTCGACATTTTTAGGCGAGAAAACGGACACAAGCCGGAAAATGTCGTCGCCTGCCGGAAAATGCCGAGCACTGTCGGAAAAAGTCACGCCTGCTGGAAAATGCCGAGCACTGCCGACCGAACTCGGCCGCATCGTCCGCCACGGCCCGTGTCGTGCTCGTCCGAAAATGCCAAAGTCACTGTCGGCCGAACCCGACCGTGCCAAGCAACACGGTCGAGTCCAACTCGCCCACAACTGCCGGAACTGACTGTCCCGACGCCTGACCGTGTTCCAGGACATGGTCGAGTCAATGCCGAGCGACCTTGTCGTGCCGCGCCCGTGCCGAGTCACTGTCGGACGAGTCACTGTCATACGTCCTTGTCGCGCTGCGCCCGTGCCGAGTCATTGTCGGACGAGTCACTATCAGACTTCCTTGTCGTGCCGCGCCCGTGCCGAGTCACTGTCGGACGAGTCATTGTCGGACGTCCTTGTCGCGCCGCGACCGTGTCAAGCGGACACGGTCGAGTCCCTGCCGGCGCCTGTCGACCGCGCCGCAGTCGTGTCACGGGACACGGCCGAGTCCCTGCCGGCAGCCTCTTATTTTATACACTTTTGTGTATTTTTTACTTCTCTTTTCCTTTTTACTTATTTTAGGGATTATGTTTCCCCCATTTTGTGATTTATGTGTCTTGTTTGTATTTTATTTGATTTGTTTTGATTATTCAAAGATTTTATAAATCTTTGAATTATTTTCTTTTTTTTTTTTATTTGATTCCTTAGACTTGGACTACATCCCCTATAAGTAGTCTTTGATTATCACTTGTAATAGAGAAGATTATGAATTTGGATGTGAAAGAATACACTTTGTATTTCTATCCTTGGTAAATGATTTTAACCGAAACTTGATTTTTATTCGACGCATTTTCGAGTATTAATCCGATTGATTCTCAATAGGTCTTGAGAAGAAATCACCTTATCGAATTATAGGTCTAATTCGAAAAACCTTTGTTCTTGTTCGATCGAATCACTTTGATCGATATTATCACTTTTTCCGATATTACTTCCATTTTCCATTTGTTCAAATTTTCATTGTCATATTCGATATTACTCCTACAAATTACATCCAAAAACACCCTACTCGTAAAAAGCCTTCCGCTACGATATTCTTACGCACACTCCGAACGATACGTATTCATCTTCCCGGGATAATTCGTATCACCCGACACCTTGGTCCTTCTCGTTTTGTGTCTGTTTTCTCGCCTAAAAATGTAGTCGCACGTGCATGGCGCGTTGTAAGGCCATTTACGTCGATCCTTGCTTCGTCTTCTATATTCGGACTAGTCAATTTCGTATCATTCTCTCCCCATTTAAAGGGAATTGTCCTCAATTCCGAAATCCCTTCGTCATCAAGATAATTAACTAAAACCTCTAAGTACTTGATCTCGAAAATATCCGCAGTGCGTACATGACCCAAAATCTTGAGACGATAGGTAGTAGGGAGTCTAAGAGAGTCACCAACAAAATAACTATCATGAGCTATAAAGAAATTGATACGAATTACGTATATAAGTGTACGTAAAACGTATAAAATACAACGGAAGATTATCACGGTTTTTACAAGTATCAAAGTAACAACGAAAATAAAAGGTGGTGGCCGAATTTATACGGTTTCGGCCGTGAGGTAGGATAGTGTATGGGTTTGAATGTGTTTTATCGAATTAGACCTATAACTCGATAAAGATAATCTCTCCTCAAGACCTATTGAGAATTGATCAAGTTATAATTCGAGATGCGTCGAAATAATAACCAAGGTTTTGTTGAACTCGTTCAACGTATATTTCAAGAGAAATACAATGTTTATAACTTTCAAGATGCCTAACAATACCAGGGTGAACTACTATATATAGTAGTATACAAAAGATAAGGAAATAAAAAAAGACAAGAAAAACGAAAATACAAGTCTCCATCAAGCATGCTTGGCCGAGATGTCAAGTGATGTGGGGAAGGGAAAGATTTTGGACAAGATAACAATCTTCAAGCATCTTGGACTATATCATGGATGACTTTGACATGTAGAAAAAGACTTGATGAAAGTCTTCATCAAGGGATCATTTTCGGCCGATTTGTGGGGAGGGTTTGATGTCTTGATTTGGATATGGTATCTTCAAGTATCTTGGACTTTATTTGGTGATTTTGACATGTAGAAAAAGACTTGATGAAAGTCTTCATCAAGTAGCAAATTTTCGGCCGATTTGAAGAAGATGGGGAGGAGGAGATTTTTCTAGATCTTGTGAAAGATATGAAGACAAACAAGAGTCCCTTTCAAGCATGATTTGGCCGAAAATTCCATGCTTTGGACCGATTTCGTCGTCATGTTTTACGTTACTCCAGTTCTGATTAATAACGTAACTCCAATCCGCGTGTTCTTTTCGTCCAAGTATGATGATGCATAGCCATGCAAATTTGTATCATTGTTGATGTCGATTTTTATTGACTCTTCTTCAATTGGAATAGTTGATATCGTATCACTTGACAAGGACAACAAAAATTAAGCTTCCATCCACTTGGTTTGGCCGAATTATTGAAGTGTGGAGTGACCCAAGCATTGTAGTGGACTTTGAAAATGAAGTCTTGAAACTAGAAGAGACAAAAATCTTCATGATCTTGGACCAAATATGATGCTGTCGGTTTTGTCATTTCTGGGATCCAATGGGTCCGAATTTGGTCCTATGGTCTTATAAGATTTGTAGCTCTCTTTCTTAGCTTTCCATGGCCACTTGAATCACCTGAATCGGATTTCGGACGAGAAAGTTATGGGCAAAATACTAAAACTGCTAC
>JAWKAU010001112.1:0-16000 GCA_033398695.1 Orobanche coerulescens
GGTGTAATATTTGTAATTACCACAAAATAATATTATAAACTAATAGAAAAAAAAACAAATACCTGTCTTTCATACGCATCAACACCCTGCCTGCTTCTTCTCTTGCCTTTGCTTCTACTATTCCTCTAGCATAATCCTCCAACTTCAAGATCATTTTCTTCTTTGTTATGTCGTCCATTTCAAAACCAGCAAGCGCACAAGAAAAGCCAGTAGTGGCTATTTGAGTCTCACGACGGAGAAGCTTTCTTATGGCTGGCCATGTATCATCGCTGGCTCCATCTAGTAAAGCCTCTACGGGTCCAGATAATGCTTCATTCAATTTTGTCTGCCCAAAAAAATAATCAGTAGGAAAGCTATGCATTACATAAGCACATAATGAAAGGTCATCACATCTTATGTCGAATTATAGGCTAATAGCTATTATGATGTGATCACCTAGCAAGAGCTAAAATTTCGTTCTTTCTGGAAATAATTTAGAGTTGTAATATTGTTTTTAACCTTAAAAATGCCAAAGAGCTGTCACAATATGACTTACTACCATAACAGAACTCTACATAAGGTTGAACGGGGCAGTACTCCATACCTCAGAGATCGTCGTAAGTTCGGATAGCTTGGCTGCACGAACTACAGAAATATGTGCATCTATGTCACGCCTAAGCTTATCTCTTACTTTAGAAGAGTCCCAATTTGCTTGGTCAATGTCCACATCTACAAATCATTTCGTAAACCATAAACGGGACACTCTCACTTGTCACCACTCTATTGACTGTAGTAGTTACTGAGCAATAAGATCAGCTTATTACATAATAATGTGAAGAGGGGGAAGTAATAGAAAATCTCAACTTCATCAGGTGAAAGGATGTATCGACCGCCAACTTTACACAACGAACAAAATAAAGGGCTCTAAACTGCTATTAGCAGTTTTAATGATATTTCAAGGGGTTCCTTTCAGAAAGAAAGTTGCATTAAGATTTTCATGCAAAATCTCCTCTGTTCAGGTGATATGGCATGTTATATGTAAACTACTGTACCTGCAGATGCTTCATCAAACTGTGATATGAAGTATTCGGTGCAGTCACGAGCAGCTATAGCAAATCCTTTACCCGCATTCAAGGCATTCTCAAATGCTTCTTTGAATCTATCCAATGTTCCAGAGCGTATGTGTCCCAACATGAACTGGTATGCTGATTGGACAAGCTAATGTAACCAAGAAAATACACATTGTAACCAAAACGAACATAAAAAAGCTGAATGGGCAAATATCGAGAACAATTATATCTAAAAAGTGCCCAAAAAGAACGCATATTATCATTACATTTAGTTTGCAACAGCTAACAATCTAAGAAGGAAAAGATAATAAAAACTACATGTATCACCTCATATCATGAAACTGACCAAGCCAAAAAAAATTCACGTTAGACCGTGCATGAAGAAATGGAGTAACTGCAGATTGAGCATTCCGAATGCCCACATTCAAAATATAGAAACCAAAGCACTAAACAAGGTACAAAAGACATCCCCTCCACTCATACACAAAATAAGATATGCTTTTCAAACTTATTAAGCAGCATAGAAAATAAGGAAAATGGCTTGGATTTTTCAGTTGCAGTGCTTGCGGGTATGCTTATTAAAATGCTTCTTCCAACACGTATGACCATACATGATTCGTACCGGTTACAGCTCTATCATTTTTCAATTAACAAAATACAAGAAGGAAATAAATGAAATTAACTCCACATTTTTTGAAAAATTAAAGAATGTTCTCATAATTTTCTTTTGCAAAACACACCATCTCCAGAGCTAGCATATTCATCTCACTTTCTATTGCATAAAAGTTCGCACATAATCAAAAAGATGATATATCCAAAATTCTAGCAGTCTTCGTCAAGTATGCTTCTAAGTTTATCCAAGTTCCTGCCAGATTAACTCTAGATATACCTCAACACTACCCTAAAATTTGGAAAATAAAGTGCTAGTCTGTCTAGTGGCCACTCCTTCCTTTGATGAAGAAATGAAAGTCGATTTCTATCCTATAATGCATGGAAAGTACATCGTGTTCTCAATTTGTGGTGCATACAAGTTAAAAATTTAATAGAAGCCAAAAAACAATTACTTGCAAAAGTTTCTCTTCCAAATGTTTCCGCTTCGAAGATCTAACACCTTCATCGAAATATGCGGCCTCCGCTTCATACCTATTATAGGAAAGAAAATCTGGCATATAATTGAATGTCTCAGTAAAATTATGTCACTAAAGCACTGTAAAAAAATGGGGGGAAATATTATTTAACCCCAGTCTCAATATCTTATGACAAATGTACTGACCCATTTTAGAATCTGATCTTGAAAATAGCCACAAAATATCTTCTAGAATTTTGAATATAACCTTTAAGATATCAAAAATATAAATGCAGCCTGGACTTTAACTTACTCAGATAGGCACACATTGATAATTGAGGTGAGCTTCCTCCCAAACCCGGGAACTGGTTGAGATCGTACCATCTCTTCTAATTGACACCATTCCTACGTATGTATGGACCAACAAAATTAAAATTATCGTGGAAATATAAAGTACACCTGAAACAACCTGTATCATAGGATAAGTACCTCATTTGCAATAAAAGAAGCAAACTTCTCATTCGCAATTTCTTCACAACGTACAGTAGCAACCATGACCTACCAATAAACCATGGTAATTCAATAAAGAAAACTTCCTCAACAGTTGCCTTGTGTGGGTTTAAACTAATAATTTAGTTAAACCTTATGTGCAGGCAGGTCAAGGTCCTTGTTCTCCTTAATGACCCTCCATATTTCTTGGGCACTGAATGAAAAGCCTGAAGCAGGGACCACCCCACGCCTATCCCCAGCAAGCCCACCAGGCGCAATAGAATGGAAAAATCGCTGTCTTAGGTTTGCCACCTTGAACAAAAACACAAAACAACAACCACATAAAATCTCTATCTGCGCTAACAAAAGATCGTCCATCTTTTCACCAAAACTAACTTACAAAAATATATATCTTCAATCAATGGAACCAGATCCTACATTAGGACAGACATCCGAAATAACATGGCTACAACTATGAATAATTCAAACAAGAGCATAAACCTGTTCTTTAAATTGCTCTTCCTTCTCTTCATAACTAGAGAGAGCCACAACTTCAACCTGGCATTCACTCATTTAACAGAATCTACTGTAAGTACATGAAACCTTACAAAGACCAAACAGAAGGAAAAAAAGGATCACCTTGTCATCAAAACCTTACATTGAAAAATTCACTTAGTGGAGTTTCCTTGTGGGCTTGTGGCTTAGGAACAGAATCCCATATCTTACAGAGAGGGGGCAGCCGGGCAGAGAAAGATGAATAGGGTAAGAACATTAGAACTCAAGTGCATAAGATTCATCAAAAAACATAGCGAACAGCTGCATATGGTATACCTTCTGAATGTCTTCCCTTAAAACTGGCTCCAAGTTTTCCAACGGTGTCTACAAATAGAAAAATGCATTTATAATTATTTTGTGGGAGCAAATGCATCAGAGATCTTAATTTGTTAAACATATTATGTTATCAAAGCGTAAGACAAAATAAAAAGGAAACCATACCCTTGTTTTATCACGAATCACAAACATTAAAGTTGTCTTACGAGGACTAAATAATCTCATCATAACCTGTTAATCATAAAAGATAAATCAGCAAATAATTTTCCATTACAAGTAACTGAGTGAACAGAGCACGCTGATGAGTCACCTGAAATACGGTTTTTAAGAGGGGTTTGTTTGCAGCCTGTTCACGCCCAATATCATGACACCACCTGAAGACATTTTTTCCCACGAAGAGAGCAACTCAGAATTCATATTATTATCAACAACCAGATCACTACTAAATACAGTTATCACGCCAGGTCGAGTCAAGTAGCTTGAGTACCTTCAAGAAGACTAGTCGACAAGTCGCCCGAGTAGTCGTAACAAGTCGATAAAGTCTTTCATATACATATATTTATTAGATGTAATATGTAATAGAACTAAACACACATCAATTTCATAGTTTAAATCAAAAGTAACAGAAATAATGTTGTTTTTACTAAGATCTAGGGTTACGAGAGTAGAGAGGAGAGAGAGAGAGAGAGAGAGAGAGAGAGAGAGAGAGAGAGAGAGAGAGAGAGACGACCAATGAAGAATAGAGTAGAGTCGACATTCGGAGAACATCCCGAGTCGCCGCCTGAGGTCTCCTATCGAGTGATTTTGGAAAAAGGACGGAATATTTGCTACTTCATATGTTTAACCCTTATATTTTCACATTTCAGATCCAGATTCTCGGATCAGGTTCCGGACCAAACCCATCAGCGTCCAAACCCATAAGTCATTGATCGACCTTTTCTAGAATCTCGACTTGTCGACTAGTCGATGACTAGTCGTCTTCGTGATAACCATGCTACTAAAGCAAAGCAACAATCTTACATGTTAATGAGCACTATATCAGAAACAGCAAGGGCAAAAAGAGCACTCTGCTTTTCAAACGCAGTATCATCCTGAAAAGAAGCAAATAATAAGCTATCAACTCCAAATGATAATAACAGTACTTATTTAAAAAGACAGGAATCGATATTTCAGAACTAGTAAGCAGTATTATCTACGTGAGATGTGGATACAAAGGAGTAGGTTAGAGGTAGGTTCGATGTTGCTTAGGTATCAAGAAGAATGAGAAAATGGATAGATAAGTAAGATGCCACAAAGCAAGATCATCCTTCATGATGGCATGAACAAATAACAAGGTATAGTTTTAAGAACCATTTAGTTGATCCGATAAAAGGTTGCACACGAGAATGACATAAACATTAGTGTGCTGCGCAAAAATGGCAACTAAAGACCAGTAAAATGATCTTTAACGCCGAGAATAAACGTTTAACTGCAAAATCAACACACAGTATCAACTAAATAAGAAGAAAAACCTCTCCTCTTTCTCTTCCATCAGTACCCTCTAAATCCATTACAAGAGTGCACGGATCAATTCCATCGCAGTGAGCCAACCATATGCCTTTTGTGGTTTGAGACCTTAAGAGATTCAAATGTCAGTATTCTTTCAATCGAAAGAGGAAGGAGAAAAAAAAAAGGTAAAAATCAAGAAGTGCATGCCTCCCCTTAAAAGCATCCATTTCCATGAAATTTGTATTAAACAGGTGATTCAACAATGTACTCTTCCCTGTCAAAATCACAAAAAGTATTTCAAACCAAGTGATGGCAGGTGGCAGCACGAGTTAGCACATAATCAATACGATAGGATCATGAACAGCACTCTCTAGATTGTCAAACGAACAAAGTAAAGAAAGGACTATGCGGTATATAAAACCCCTGCTTGAACCAAAAATAAAGAGTAGCATCGCACGAAGAAGTCATACCACTACTCTGAGGGCCCATGATGGCTACAACAGCATAAGAAAGCCCACATTTCGCAAGGTTAACTTCCTCCATGAAATTATCAATTCCATAAACGTTGAAAGTACCATCACCGTCTATTAGGTGAGTTGAACAACAATGGTCTCTTTTACCTGAAAAAAAGAAGGAAAAAATAGGATACAGTTGGATTAGCCTGAACAACACAAATAAGATCTGCATTCACTTCCAATTAAGTGAAATCTAGTTCATTAATGAGAATTCACCTTTAGCACTATGCAGCATTCACAGGACATCATGAGGTAAGATTGAAAGGAAAATGAAAATAAGTAGATGGCAATGTGGAAATATAATACATATATTAGAACTATATACAAATATATATATAAGCCAGCTCCCCAATTCGAAGAGCGGGCATGTCATGTCCTTTAAAATAAAAAAATCATCATAATGTTATATATTATATATAAGCATATTCCCAAACAAAAATATGAACTTTATAGTGGAGCCTGAAAGAGTTCCTGATACATGGTAAAACAATTTGCATAAAGCTGGAAAGTGTTGCTGGATTATTTCTCGAAATTATACTGACAATAGAGAAGATGGAACAACTATAATTCTAATAGAGCAGATGGAACAACTGTAATTCACCAGATGCCCATGGAGGGAATCAGTAACAGGCTGAAATACTTTCTCCACGACAATGGGGGAGTTGAAAAATAAATAATATACATGTGACAGTAGACTAGCTTAAGAACAATTGATAATCCAAATGTTCACTTATAGTTGTTCCCATCATTTCTTGGATTTTAAGATTCAAATGTCTCTATGTAAATATTCGAAGAAAATACAACTGAATTACCATGCATGAGCTCAGGCCTGCCCAGTCACAACTAAAGGAAAAAAATTAATTAAAATAAAATAAAGAAAGAAAAACAGACGATTTTGACCTATTTTTTAGCCAAGCAACAGAAACTGAAAAGCAGTAAAGCATCTAAAACAACATAATAATTACGTTACAAGCAAATATTGATTGTGTAACTCTAACCCTAGGCAATCATCGATAATTAAATTGAATAGATCATTCAAGTGAGGGTTCCATTAAACAAAGAGCTGACTAAGTAGCTCTAAGCAAACTAGATCAATGACGTACCCATGTGTGTGAGATATGAACAGTGCCCGATCGACGGCGGCTATTTTCCGGCGACTGGGAGATCGGATAGTTGAAAGAGAGAATGTTGAACGAGACTGGAGTAGAGGATCTCAAATGGGGGTTGTTAGATCGTACATATATCGTCTACTGGGGGTGATTTATAGTACTTGGAAATCAGTATCTTTTTTCTCTGTCTAGAAAAAGTAGATTGACTGCCCAGCGATGATTAGAGAAAAGAAACTTGGAAACGATGAAGCTTGATGAGTAGAAAGGGTTTTTTGGTATATTTACAATTTACAGAATCTTTTGTAATTTTATTTTATTACTTGAATTCATAAACTTTTTCTATTTTTTTAATAATATACTTCTCTTTTTCTTCCCTCCACTTTTTATTCTAACATAGAGGTTCCAAGTATCTTTAATTGGTGATAGCAAAAAACACCAAAATACCGAAATATCAATTTTATCATATCAAAAAATTAATAAAAATATTAAAAATTTCAGTATATTAAATTTTCAATGCGGTATGGATTATACCGAAAATTTTAGGTATGGTAGCAGTATGAAAATTTATTATTTTTTATATTTTGGTATATACCTAAATACCAAAAAAAAATCGGTATCATGATATATTTCTATCGAAATTTCTGGGATTTTGATTGTTCGGTATTTCAATACACATCAGTATATTAAATTTCTTTCGATATTTTGGTAGTGCGGTATTTCGATAAATTTGGTATATACCGATACCGAAATAAAATTTCGGTATACTAAAAATTTGGTACAATATCGCTACGAATTTTGTTGTGCCAACAATTTCGATACGGTATACGGTATGGATATATATTTTCGGCAAGATATACCGCCCCTAGATTTGACTAGTTTTCAGTACAATAGACTCGAACCTTTAAAAAATTCTCCCATTAAATTGTAAGATATGTATCTAACTCCCAAATTCCTTCTTATTCATTTACTTCAAAATTGTTTTCATTTATTTCAGCAATACATTGTCATGTTAAATATGTGTCCAATATAATAAAAATTAAACACTGATGTTAATGTACTTCATCCGTTTAGCCATATAGCTTAGTAGATTTTAATATTTGTCATGCAACTTAATTTAAACAAATTGTAACCAGAAAGGATAAATCTGGATTATTTTACCCTTACTAAAGGGGAGGAGTAGATTTTGATTTTTTATTCCAACCACCCCATTATCACCATTTATTATTTTCTGACTTTTTACTTTTTCTCTCTTCTCTCGTCTCTTCAACGTTATTTTCTCTCTTTTCTCGTCTCTCTCTTCTCTCGTCTCCTCTCTTCCCTAGAGCCGCCTCACAACCATCCCCGTCGAACGGCCGCGCCACCCATCTCCGACGAGACTCACCCAAGCGCCGCCTCACAACCACTAAGGTCCAGAAGTTTTAATGGCGGACGAAGAACATCCAGAACCCTACCGGAGTCCGGCAACCCCGCCGAAGAAGATTACGTCGACGATTCAGAAAAGGATTCGGACGACGAAGCGCCGAGAGACACCGACGAAGCGCAGGGCGACCCTCACCCCATATCTGAAGGCGGCGACGGCGCGGGAACCGCGAATATAGCCAGATATGAAGGCGGTGACAGTGCGGAGGCGGTGATTCGGGCCAAATCTCAAGGTGGCGACGGCGCGGAACCTACGATTCCGGCCAGAACTTAAGGCAATGTTCCACTTTATTTCTGTAAAATTTAGGGTTTTGGTTTGAAATGAATTTGTGAAATCCCAGGCTGGATACGCTTTGTTTGTGGTATGATTTCTTGTCTTCTTGCTGTAATTCTGGAGTATATATCAGGTTTCTTGATAATTTGTGGCTGAATTGATTTGAATTTCCGGGTTACTCTATTGTGTTGTGGTAACTCGTTATGAAATGATGATTTCTTTATCGTGTTATGAAATGATCATTTCTTTAGGGATTATACATGATCAATTCTTAGTTGGGATGCTCTTGTATGTGATGGTAACTCAGTACGAAATTATGACTTATTAGTTGGGTTACCCTTCTATGTGATGGTAACTCTTTAATAAATGATTAATTATTAACCGGGTTACATTTCTACATGTTAGTAACTCGTTACAAAATGATTATTTTTTATTGTGTTAGTCTATTGTGTGCTCGTAACTCGTTAATGAATGATCATTTCTTTATTGGGTTACCCTATTGTGTGCTGGTAACCCTTGAAAGAAATAATCATTTCGTATTTCGATTACCCTTTTGTGTTACCGTAATGTCGTACTGGTCTAATGTTATACGCATAGGCGGAATAGGAATGTACTCTTTTTTGCCTCCATCATATATATTTTCGTTTCATTCTCCTCTATGTGCAATAATTAAACAAGATGACCTCATCTGCATGAAATAAGTAACGAATAATCAGCTCTGTATGTAATGGTAATGAACGTAACAAAAAAATAAATTTCTTATCTGTGTACTGGTACCTCATGTATAATATTTCTTGTCTTCTTACTTATTAACCGGATTACATTCCTACATGTTAGTAACTCGTTACGAAATAATCGTTTCTTTATTGTGTTACTCTATTGTGTGCTCGTAACTCGTTAAGAAATGATCATTTTTTATTGGGTTATCCTATTTTGTGCTGGTAACCCTTGAAAGAAATAACCATTTCGTATTCTGATTACCCTTTTGTGTTACCATAATATCGTACTAGTCGAATGTTATTTGTATAATATACTCTTTTCTGCCTCCACCATATATATTTTCTTTCCATTCTCCTCCATGCGCAACAATTAAACAAGATGAGCTCATCTGCATGAAATAAGTAACGAATGATCAGCTCTGTATGTAATGGTAAAGAACGTAACGAAAAAAATAAATATCGTATCCGCTTACTGGTACCTCGTTCCAACACGGTAAATAAGATATGAAATTGTGATATCATACTGTGTTCCACAGACAAACAATGTCGTGCTGAGGTAAAATAACACATGGTAATGAAATGATCATTTTTTTATTGTGTTACAAAATGATCATTTCTTTAGGCATTATACATGATCAATTCTTAGCTGGAATGCTCTTGTATGTGATGGTAACTCAGTACGAAATTATGACTTATTAGTTGAGTTACCCTTCTATGTGATGGTAACTCTGTAATAAATAATTAATTATTAACCGGGTTACATTTCTACATGCTGGTAACTCGTTACGAAATGATTATTTCTTTATTGTGTTACTCTACTGTATGCTGGTAACTCGTTAAGAAATGATCATTTCTTTATTGAGTTACCCTATTTTGTGTTGGTAACCCTTGAAATAAATAACCGTTTCCTATTTCGATTACCTTTTGTGTTACCGTAATGTCGTACTGGTCGAATGTTATATGCATAGGCGGAATAGGAATGTACTCTTTTCTGCATCCATCGTATATATTTTCGTTCCATTCTCCTCCATGCGCAACAATTAAACAAGATGACCTCATCTGCATGAAATAACACATGGTAACGTAGTTACGATACAGTAATACAAAAGGTAAACAACACATGGTAACGAGACGGTATGAAATACATACGTCGTAACGACTGTAAATTCATAATCAATAACTAATGAGATAGAAACTAAATTTAATGATAATGAACAATGTAATGGTAACGAATGTAACGAGAAAAAATCGTGTTAAAAAAGCCCAAAATATACAGAAAATGAGAGAGAGAAAAAAGGCAAGAGAAAAGAGGGAGTGAGAGAAAGTATTGGAATTGGAAAGAGAAAAAATGATGAATGAGAGAAAAAAAAGGAAGAAAGAGAAAATGGAAGGAGAGAGATAAAGTGAATGAATTTATTGAAAAGTAAGGATATATTGGTCCAGACATGTCCTTTTTTGTTAGAATTTGTACAAACTAAGTCCCTTGATAAATATTGTCATTGACTAGGACAAAATGACTAAATGAGTGGATTTCCACTATTTATATTTCACTCAAAAGTTTTGTGTCATTAAAAATTTACATTTATCACATTTATACAATCAAATCAAATCTTTTACTTTTTTATCCACATCATCAACTCATCATCATTAACTTTTATATTTTAATCTCAACCATATATTCACTACTAATACTTACACAAATTACCATTTACCACATCTGATTTAATATTTAAAAAACTGTGAAAATACATTCTTTGTCTATATTTTATTCGAACAAATAGAGTACTTATAGTAATTCAGTATTAAATATATCTGGTAACTTAAATATTGCTCCATTTATCCTTTAGAATGATGCTCATTCAGGGGATGTATTTAATTATGATTTTAATGGAATTTGATAGATTTTGGATTTTGATGTATTTGAATGGATTTTAGTAGATTTTATAAATTCTCATGAATTTCAATGGACTTTTATCTGTTAGATTTGTAATAGATTTTTATGGATTTCTAATGATTTGTAATAGACTTTTATTGATTTCTATGGACTTATATGGATTTCTAATAATTTATTTTCTCAAAAGAAAGTAACAAATAATAATCAAAAGAAATTATAGTATTATATTTTAATTATTAATCAATTTATAGTACTTTGCTATATTTCATTGCACCTTCTGGTACAGGTTAGGAATTTTAGCAAGTACTGCATTGGTCTTTGCCCTTAGTAGGAGTTGGTCAGAGGATTGATTAATTCCACATGTTGTTTGTTCCTTTAAGAAAAAGCTATCTGTAATACCCGGACTTTCAGTATAAATTTTTCGCGTTATTTTATCTGAGTATACTGTATAGTTTGGTATCTATACAGTATGGATAAAATAAATTGATAACCGAGACAGTTATACTGGTGTGATTATCGTTTTTTATTGATAGATATATTCAGGATATGTTGTATCAGGTTGGACTGATTTGGATATCAGGTATACCGTATGAGAATATTTTTGGGTTGAGTATATATGTATTCAGTATGCCGTATGTTCGTATTTGTTATGTCGAGACATTGGACAGGAATTGCTGTAAATGGCTAAGTATGGAAGCCATTACGTACGTTATGTGTTGAAGCTTACGTACGTTAAATTGGTAGAGTTACGTACGTTATGGCCGAGACATTACGTACGTAACATGGGAATCAGACGATCGAGTCGTGGTCGGCAGGTGGGACCACTGTGCCGGCAACTTTCGGCAGAGGATGTTGACAGTGAGTCAACGTCGTGTTACGTGCGTTATACGGGGCGTGTTACGTGCGTAACACGACCATTATCTTTGTAGCAAGTCATCGTATATTACGTCGTTATATGACATGGGTTACGTACGTAAGGAAGTTCACATTTTGAGGCGGTAAGTGCAGGATGGCATTACGTCGCTAACCAGACAAGATAGCGTACGTAAGAGGTGTTACGTACGTTAACTTGGGAATGTTATGTACGTAACGAGCGGGGAGTTTATATAAGGAATGGCCGTCATTTCATTTCACTTCAGCATTTCTCTTCGTTTTTCATCTCTAAACATTGAGAGAGGGATATTTTGGCTCTCCTAATTCGATTTTGAGCTTGAGGGCTTGGATTTGGAGCTTGGATATGGAGTTATTGATGATTCTTGAAGTGATTTCTTGTGTATTCCATCTTCTAAGAGGTATGTTGGATAATCCTCCTTTTCATTTGGGATTTTTGATGTTGTTATTGATAAATGATTTGTATGAAGATGATTAAAATGTTGTTGTTTCGATTCTTGAGGTTATATGAGGTGTATGTTGAAGGAAGATGATGATATGTTGGATTATGTCTTGATTATGTTGTCATGATTCTGGAATCATAATATTCTTGATGTTCTTGGTAGTATTGCTTCGATTTTTGATGCTAAGAAGATCATATGTTGAAGAACATGATGATATACACCTTGAACTATGATTAAGGATTGGTTAGATGTTAGAAAACATCGGATTATGTTCTTTTATGGATTGTGAACGTGAATTCGGATAATTCGTGTTCTTGAAGAATTCATAAGTTATACATGTTATGATTTTGGAAGGATTTCGGATAATTGGAATGTGATTATTCACGGTAATAATTGGTAAATTGTTTCTTACGAATTTACTAGTATAACAAGGAGTCTTGTTGATTCTAATTTAGAATTAAAGTCGGAATCGAATATGTTATGAAATCCTTAATATCAAGATGAATTGATCATTGATTTGAGGAATGTGTTTGTAATACCCGGCTATAATTCATTCTGTACCACTCAGTAATTATCAGTCTGTAATTATCACTCAGTAATTTTCACTCATTAATAATCACTCATCATTCATGAATCACTCTTTTGCGTTCAATGTTGGCATGTTGTAATCGTATATCAGTTACCGATCGTCATTTTATCTCCGCTTTTAGATCGAGACGGGAGTATGATCATTTTCATTGTGATTGATAGCCTTGTACTGGGAGTATCATCTTTGGATCGTGTTAGACTTGTTCACTTCCACATTCGTATGATATGTCGGATCATTCATCAGTCGTAGCGAGGAATCGGAATTGTCGGATTGATTCACCTTGGCCAGCATCGAGTTACGGCCGTAAGGTTAAGGCTACGGCCGTAAGTCGTAGTGCACGTAGTAAGTGGCTGGTTATGGCCGTAAGTGATCCGGAAGGCTACCCGGGCATTTTGGCCGAAGGTGAGTTACGGCCGTAAGGAAGATGAGATACGGCCGTAAGTGGTGTTCGTATATTTCGGTGTTGTCGACCAAGGGTGACTTACGGCCGTAAGGGTTGCGGCATACGGCCGTAAGTCGAGGCGAGTGCGGCCGTAAGACTTGGCCGGATACGGCCGTGCGTTGCGTGAAGGATGTCCGCCATTTTTGACGAAGGCGGGTTGCGCCGTAAGGTTGGCCGGATACGGCCGTATCATCGAGTTACGGCCGTAAGGTGTGCGATCGGCCGTAAGGCTGTCGACGGTGTTTTTGACGAAGGCGGAGTTACGCCGTAACTCGGAGCGGATTCTGGCCGTAAGTCTGTCGCGAGCTTTCGGACGAAGCAGTTACGGCCGTATGAGTTGGCGATTCACGCCATAAGGCCGTTGACTTGAAAAGTTACGGCCGTAAGAGGGCCGAGTTACTAGTAACTTCGGCAAGATTTATAGTTTGGCGGGACACTTTTTCCTCATTTTCTTCATTTTCACTTTCTTCTTCCTTTTTGTCCGAGAGAGAGCTTGGGGAAAGGGATTCTTCCTTCATCAAACACTTATGTACTTGAGTTTCTTCATTTCCATTCGATCATATAGCTCGGATACTCGTTTTAACTCGTGTTCTTCGGATCGAAGTGGTTGGATCTTCTAGAGGTAATTTCTTCAACATCTTGGATTTCGATTTTGTGTTGAGATATGATGTTTTGGACGTTATAATCATGTTATATGAAGGGATATGTGTATGATTATGAGTTTGTATAAGGATTCATTGGATTATTGAGGGATTATTCAAGAACACTTTGAATATCGAGTTGGATTTGGAGATTTTCGACTAATTGTTGTTATCATCACGTTTTTGGATATTCGTTGTGGATAATTAATCGTATTGAAGATGTTTTGTTGGTTTGAAACACTTCTTGGGGGATTTGGTATTGGTATATTGAGGTTTGATTGTAAACAATCGGAGTTTGGACGCAACGTGTTTGATTTAATGCCTCGATGGACTTGGTTTAGTCGTATCGACGTGTTGAGTTCGTTATATTCATGTTTGCACGTATATTAATCGGATTGTTGGTTATTGAATTGTTCAAGGTTGTTCGAGCGACCGATATCTCAATTAGGACATTGTTCGTGGAAGGATAATTGTCACCGGTGTTGAGTAAGTTAATTCTTACTCGGTTAAAAGGATATTCATACCTTTTGTTGTTGATCATTCATAATCATAACTCATTCATCATTGTATTAATCATATTGAGACTTGTAATTGTCGAATAATCACTTCATTAATAAAGGCGGCGATTCCCATCAATTCATTGAAACTATCAATCACTTCATTATCACTTTCATCCCGGTAAGTCATTCTTGACGTTGTCGGATTATTATTATTCATTGATATTCATTATGGTCATTCTTGTTCATATGACCTTCTGGGTTCATATTGCGTGGCGGGTGCGGATGTGTGGAATTTTTAGTCGGGCACATGATGGCCATGTATTGGGAGTGATACATTGGGTGTGCACACGGTAACGTTTACCTCCGTGAGACTAATTAGGTACAAGGACGGGTGTGTCGGTCATCCGTCTTGTACACTTGCCTGAGAACACTACGGGCGTACTATGGTACTCCTCTTCAGCGTAATTCATAATTAAGAATATTTCATAACTTGATTAATTCATAATTGTGTATTTTCAACCCTTGAGGATTGTTGTTCATTTAATCGACCCATTTGGGATTTTGTTTTTCAGTCGTGGCAAGGCAAACGCACGGGAATAGCGAGTTGATGTCGAGGAGTCCGGTGATACTAGTAGGGGCCCCGATCTTTCGATTATTCATGTTATTGTCCTTTATTTTCCATTGAGACTTTCATTTGAATACTCCGTTTCATCCGGTGTGGTGTATTTTATCTTCATATAAAATACACTAGTATTCGATATTGTCTGGTGTGTTGTAACTAAACTCCTCATCGGAGTAATTATTGTTGTAATGTAGTTCGGTACTACATTTATCCTGTATAATTCATTCATTTTCAATTGCACAGTGGGTCCCAGGTTGGGGATCTACGGCCGTATTATCCTCCTAGTTTGGGGTGTTACGAGTTGGTATCGGAGCGTGGTTTTGAATACTACCTTCCGAGTCATGTCTCATTTGAAATCATCGTCATCGGACTAGTATCATTGGACTTTCGCGTCACGTGTGACTGTGCAAATGCCGAGCCAATCGAATAGGAAGAAGCGTAAGATTTCTAACGCCATGGTATAATTTAAGCAATAGTTATTCATTCATCATTCATCATTTAACAATCCTCAAACATCATCATTCATTGTGATTAGGGCGATCATGTTAACTCATTAATCACTTAATTCATTTCATTACTCGATTAATGATCGGGACGATCTTGTTAATTCATTTATTACTCAATTCATTTCATTACTCGATTGTCGATCCGATGATCATATTTTTAATCTTGTTAAGTTATTCAGATAATCGTTTCAAGAATTTCCTCGTATAATCATGTCACTTGATAAATCATTCATATAATCACTAAGTTAGAGCATGTATACTCATTTTCATCATCGCATGACGTAATCATAACATGATAATCATGCGGGAAATATAATCATTTTGCGACCTTCCTACTTCGTATGGACAGAGCTGTCGAGGATGCGGGAAGAGGCCGCGGTGCGGCGAAACCCGAGGAATAATCACTGGCCGGGAAATCGTGCCGTGACTCGGCTCGATCGAGAAGATGTTCGGGTTGATCCACTCACTTTTATGCGAGCCATGATGACCCATGTGCGGTTGCTCAATCATCAT
>JAWKAU010001113.1:0-16000 GCA_033398695.1 Orobanche coerulescens
GGGATAAATTTAAGTCCCGGTCCCGGTCTCGGTCCTGGAGGACAATTTCTTGGAATGTCTTGAACGTCCCAAATGTCCTGATCGGGACATAATACCCGAAATTAGAAAAGCAAAAAATAAAAATTGGGCTGGCGGGGCGCGCTCGAGGTGGCTGGCGGTGAAGTCAGGGCTCGGGGGGCGCTCGTGGAGAGCAGCAGCAGCGCGCTCGCGGAGGGAGTCGAACGTCGCGTCGCGGGACTTCGAGATAGTCCCGATCGGGACATTCGAGAGTCGCATGCCATGACACAGGTGTCCCAGCTAATGTGCTGATACATCTTCTCTCTTCAGTTCCATCAACACCATCTCCAGTCTTGCACTTCAAGTTTTGATACTGAAGCTTCTGTAGTGCGGGGCTACATTCAACCATGTGTATTCGCATAATCGGGACTTCGGGATAGTCCTGATCGGGACTTGGGACTCCCGATTCTGGAAATTACCGAAACCTCAGGTCCCGGTCCCAATCCCGTAAAATTCAGGACTCGGGGTCCCATTTCCCATCGGGACTTGGGACGGGACCGGGACTCGGGATTTCCCATTCCCAAATTCTCAGCTCTATCTGTAAGAGTGGGCGAAACAATTGTCAGTTTAGGTTGTGTGCTATTGAGAGTGCAACTATTTGGAGAATTACTAAGTTGACCTTGGAGCACAGCTGTCACCCTGACTTGAACTGTGTTGTCGCACGGTCGGTCACTTCTGAGGTTGCCGCCCATTATTTTGCTAAAAGATTGACCGGTGAGAGGTCTCTTTGAGGCCAAAAGAGATGATTGCAGAGATGTGTAGGGAGTACGACATTGACATGCTATACAGTTTTGCTCCCCGGGCGAGTAATATAGCGATTGAGAATACATATGGCGGCTTTGATGAGTCGTATCAGAGACTCCCATCTTATCTGTATTTGTTGAAACGGCATAATACAGGGATTGAAGATTTACTAATTGTGAGTGACCAATATAAGAGCATTCAGAATGCTGTTCGAGCCGTCTATCCGAATGTATTCCACCGGTTGTGCTATCACCATCTTGCAAAAAATCTGACCTCCTACGGTGCTCATGCTATAGGACTCTTTAGAACTGCTGCCTACACGCATCGTGAAGAAGTTTTTGAAAACTACTTTACGAAACTACATATTAAAAGCCCTAATGGGGCTTACAGGTGCCTTTCTGAAATTGGGCCAAAGAGGTGGGCTAGGTCGAAGTGTCCGGTACGATGCTATGTTCTTGACATCCAATGTTGTTGAATGCTTTAATAATCGTATGTTGTGGGTGAGGCGTTTACCTATTTGCTCGTTACTTGAGATATTTCGCCTAATTTTAGAGAATTGGTTTGATGAGAAGCGGGGAGAAACTACATCAAGAGACCATGAGTTGATAATGCACACTTTTAAAAAGCTCTCTAACTCTGTGCAATCCAGTCTGACTCTTACTGTTCGAGCTACCACCCCACTTGTTTATAAAGTCTAAGAAAACAAAGTTTCTTATGAGGTCGACCTTTGAACCTGGACATGTTGTTGTCGGGAGTTTGATTTGGATTAGATTCCATGTCGTCATGTTGTTGCTGTTATAAGGTAATTGTTTTGCTCTAATGTGCACATCATTCAATGTTTTTGTCTATGCTGCCGAGCGCTGTACCTACATCATACGGGCGCTGTATCCTACAGCTTGCGGGCGCTGTATCCTACAGCTTGCGGGTGCTGCTGGGCCCTGTATCCTACAGTTGCTGAGTGCTGTCGGGGCACACGATCATGCCCACGACGGGACTATCCATCGTGTGTACAAGGTCATGACAGGATGCACACGACAGCAGCAGCCCATGACCGCGGGCAAGATGCACACGATCGTAGCACACGATCATAACCCATGATAGGCACGATCGTATGCTGCCATCATGTGCAACACAAGACTGGTCTGGATTTACCAACTGCACCATAAATCAATTTTCCAGATTTAACAACACAACACATCAATCTTACCAGAATATCTGAATAAAAAAGTAAAATACATACTCATCAGTATCAAAAATACATTATTCTACACCACATACTTGACATAATTGCTTATTGTAATAAGCGTGCTAGCAATGGTTTGTTTGTGTATGATTTTGTTAGTCGCTATTTCAAGCAACAAGGCCTTAGAGAGACTTATTAGGAGCATATTAATCCTATCCCACATCCTGATGAGTGGAATGTCCCACCAGAGATCTCATCCATCGTTTGTTTACCTCCATAGGGGGTACGACAAGCCAGACGACCAAGTATGAGTCGTGCATGGTTCGCTGTTGAAAATTTGCCTGTAGGTAGACGGCCTCAGGTGTGCGGTAGGTGTAAGGGAACCGGCCACAATAGAAAATCTTGCAAAGCATTCATTCCCATATGTGGCGTGGATTGAATATCCCTCCAGAAACCAATCGAACATCGTCCCATACTGCTTAAACGGCACGTCAAATGGATGATACTGATGCTCATAATCCAGAAACCGCAGAGTCGGCTCAAGGGGCTGCTCAGTCCGCTCAAAATAATGATGAATCTGAGAATGATGACTGTGATGGATCTCAGAATGGTGATTGTGATGGACCTAAGAATGGTGACAAGGCAGACGCTGAGAATGCTGACTAGGCTGACGCTGAGAATGATGACTAGGCTGACGCTGAGAATGGTGACTGTGGGCTGCACCTGAGACTGAGTGACGTGGATGGTCAGGAATCCTCCGCTGGGCACTGCTAATAGATGTAGAATGACGAGGCCTATCGGGAAACCTATCATGGCTCTCAGTTGAGTAGTGCACTGGGCTCCTATAACGTCTATGCGTAGGTCCAAAGAAATCTACGATCCCAGAAAGCACCCGACGAGAAACTCGAGCAATAAATTCTATCTCAGACTCGTCGTACAAGATCGCCTTCAAATGGCGATCGAAGTACTCATCCCTGCTCGCATCCTAGGTGTGGTCCGGACAAGAAAGTCCGTGGACGAAACACACCCTCTCTGGCTGCCTCTCCTGATCCGATGTCTCTGCACCATCTACTGGTGGGGTACTCTGCCTGCGTTGCTTCGACACTTTATGTGCCAACTCATATGTAATCAATTTCCCAGCAGTCTTCTTCAACCTATCCATTACTTTCTTTCTCGGCATCGGCGCAAGCTCATCCTCCTTGTTCTTCATAGCTATTCTTATAGGCTTTATGAACTTAACGTCATATGGCGATCCATTCTCAAAACTCAGGTAGTATTACTCATCCTCATCCTCCTCCAGATGCGGTAAAGAGGGAAGTACTTTGTGCTGCAAAAATAGTCATTAAAGCATATCATTAGATGGACAATCACATAACGTTGAAGAGATGAGTGAAGTTAAAAGAAAATACTTTTATAAATTTATGTACCTTGTCGTCGAAGAAATGAGTGAAATTACAGAACATCTTCCTCGTAGTCCACATCAAGCACCGGGGGACTAGGACATATTTATCTTGAATTCCATATAATTCTCCCAATGAAGGAATCATCTCATACGACCATATATGTAAAGCCCAAACAGGACCATGGAAGTGATAGTCCTTATGTTCGTGTCCCTCGTTCATGGCAACATTGCCTATGTAGTAAGGCAAAACCCCAAAGGTATAAGAACCCCAAGGAAACATATCCCATTGCTCGATATCCTCAACTAATGCCCATGCCCATGTCTCGACCATCATTTCGTCACGATATCGGATAAAGTAGTAGTATATAAGCAAATTGACCACCTTCACATAATATCTTATGTCTCTACCAAAATCTCGAGCATTGAACCTCTTCCGCAGAACACTAACCTTAATATTTTTGCCATGGAGTATTCTGTGGAAAATACCATCAGACCGAAGGAGATGGTCTTCCTGTGGATGGAAGGTAGAGTTTCCAAGTGCAGTCCAGTGATCATGGCAAAATCACTGGCCGAAAAATAAATGGTCCTCCCGCAAATCTGGAACCATGACTCATCCGCGGGGATTTGATCACCCTCCAACTGACGGGCAATCAAGTGATGTAGGACAGTATTTGTACTCCCATTTCTCCTAACTTTAATCAAACGCCACAGGACCCCCTCGGTCAAGCTCTCGATAGCTCGATCACCAACTGCAGAATTGCGACCCATACTTCTTAGTGTCTCAATAATCTCTTTAAATACTGCATCCCATATATAAAGATTCACTTGTCGTGTAACAAAGCGCAATGTATGTCTCTTCCATAGGCAACCAGTCTGCAATATAGACATACAAATCATAAGAATATTATATAATGCTTAAGAGAACAAAAAAAAATGACTTTGCTTGCACACGATGGCATGCACACGATCGATGCCCGTCGTGTGTAAACCATCGTGCGCAACATGACGGTTCACACGACGGCATCGATCGTGTGCATGACATCGTGTGCAAGGCATAAGAATTTGGTCTTCTTGTCCACGACGTCTCACACGATCGACGATCATCGTGTGTAAACTATCGTGCCCACAAAAGACCATCGTGCACACGATGGTGTCATCTTCTTCAGCACCATCGTGAGACGATGAACAACCGTCGTGGCACGATCGTTTGTGAATAAAAATACACTAACTGGCGGCTCATTGACGAAATTCTCTTCAGATGTAGTGTCACTAGCGTGTGAGGAACTTCTGCCGTCTTCAGATTCTCTGTCGTAGTCGGAGTTCGATATTTTCTGGCCGTCGAAAGGGTTTCACGACGGGGTTTTTTGGTTGCACGAGAGATACAGCGAGTGAATTTTTTTGGAAGAGAGAAAAATATTGGGTTGTGGGACCATTTAGATTATTGTTGTTTGCTTTTAATAATTTTCTATTTTTTATGTTTTTTATCTTTTAGTGGTAGACTTTAAGGGTAATAATGTCTTTTAACACATTTTGGTATAAAAAAATTATAGTTTTATGAATGACGATATATAACTTGTTAGTTTTATGTTCTGGTACTAAAAAAGAGAGATCCCTTTATTAAGTGATGACAATCGAAATATTGATTTAATATTGATCTAATTGATTATTAAGTTGTAACATTGATTCAATATTGATTATTGAGATGTAATAATCAAATACAAGAAATATTAAGTTGTTGTGATTTAGAATCTGGAATGATGATTATTAAAGTATAATATGTAATGATATGTTGAGTTTAATCAAATATTTTTACATTTAAGTAGGATTCTATTATTAAGTAAAAATCAATAGCAAAGATTTGTTGAACTATATTTATTTGTACAAGATAATCGAATATTATTCGGTATGTTTGATCAAGATATGTAGACAACATTATAATATCGAAAAGTAGGACTAAGTGTGTCGATTAGAATTTTAGTAGTAAATCAACCATTGATATTGGAATATAAATTATGCAAGGTTCAAATCTTGAATTGTGGGACCAAGTGAGAGACGCTTTTTACAAACATTGTGCTTAAGCCAAGTTTTCTTTGACTTGTACGGTTACGGATTTTACAAATTTCGTGTTGATGTTATATTGATCAATGTGATGTTTATTGTTGGAATGAATTTTGGGATATGTATATATGATGTGTAAAATGTGATATGTGAGAGCTGGGGATAGTCCTTGTGGGGACACAATGAACGTTTTCGCATCCGAATATTAGGGATGTGCACCTGAATATTGAGAGTGGTAGATTGATACATTATTTGGATATTGGTGATATATGTTTATTGATTGATACACTATTCTTATTGGGGATATGTACTTGTGATTATTGATTGGTACACTGTTCGAATATTAGGGACATGGTATTATGATTATTTATATTGAGATATATACATCCAGCGAAATCCCTTTCAATTGGTAAAACGTATAAGATGAACATATTGATTTGTGATATGTGTGATTGGCCCGATTAGAGGCTGTTGTTTTTCCGTCGCGGGTACTTCTGGATGCAGGCCTGGAATCATGAGGCCGGGGAAAATGCTTGACTACATGGATCAAGAAAAAGTGTTATTTAATTCTAATCCCGAGTGTATTTTATTTTCAACATCTGATGTAATAAATAAAACCGTGTGTATCTTGACTTTCCTTTTGGATGTTTGTTTAAGAATCAAACTTTTCTTAAAATTTATACTTGTGTTAACTCTGATTAACATAGCCTTGTGGATTCCTCAAGGGATTCACGGCGCTGTAATTATCCAGAGTCTGGGGATGTTACATGAGCCACCTCTTGATCCCGTACGAGCCACTTTTTGAAAATTAATAAATAAAATCAGGATCATAAAAATATCAATTAATCGAGATTATTGATTAGTTAGGGTAAATATAAGGCTAAACTTTTATGACATGACCAACAAATAATATTATTTAACTGAAGTTATTAATTTATCGAGTAACTAGTATATTTTCTTGCAAGAAAAAAATTTCCATAGAAAGGACTTGACAATTCGACTGGTTACACAATTGTATGGTTGTTTAAAGGCTCATATCTAAATAATATATAAATTAATTACATAAATTTAACAGAAAAAAATAATTATAAATTGACTCATTAGATATTTTTAATTAATAGTCAGATTACCTAAAATAATACATGAGTTTTTTTATCGTCAGGTCAGGAAAATTTGGCCCGACGTTAGGCCGATACTGAAATTACATATCTGTTCATATTTTTTTGATTCCAATTCGTATATTCTTTTTGTTATAGTTGAACTGTGCGATTTCGAATAAAAGATTATGAACAAATATGTAATGTTAGTATCGGGCTAACATTAAACCAAGTTTTCCTCACCTAACGGTAGAAGTCCATCTTAATTATATAATATAACGAGACATGCAGAACCCGTGCTACGCACGGGCTAAGAATCTAATTGTTAATCGTGTATTCTTTCTGTATATTGGCGAGTGTATACTTAATTATTGTTTAGTATGTTGTATGAAATATTTTAACTTTCTTGTATAAAAATTTAAAAGTGTTTGATGTTGTTTTGGTTTTGGGGTGTTGTATTTTATATATGAGCTTTTGGTTATTAAGTTGTGATGGCTTTGTTTCTTTTGGTCTATTACTTATTTGCATGATAAAAAAAAGGCTTTATTTCTTTTGGTCTATTACTTATCCCTACAATACTTGTCTGTTAGATGGTTTTTGCATGGTAATATGAAGCACACCGGTCTATCTAATTGGTTATAGTTTAATGTGCGTTAAATATTTTCTTTATTAAGTTTGTAAGTTAAAATTTGTGTAATAATGTATATATAATAATGCCACATAAACTGTATAAAAATCGTTACAAACCTTTTTAGCTTCATCTCATTTTATTGTACAACTAATTTCATTGAAAATTAACATTGAAATCTAACTAATATTAATGAATTTATCAATAAATTCAATTATAAATAGCCAACTAAATGAATATTAATTAACACACTATTAATAATTCCTAAAACCTTTGGACTCCACTATTATGACTTACACTTAATTTTTTTAATTTACAAATGGGTTTGAGCAAAAATTATGTACTTTTTCTTTTATATTCATTATTCAAGTTGCATGCTTACATAAACTAATCATGCTAAAAAGTATAATTTAACCATTTAAATGTTGCTTTACATACATGCTCGTGCATATTTTCTTTAATCAATTCGCATATGTGAGTTACATCAATAGAAAAAACACATAAATTACTTGTATATGAAAATGCATTAACATAATACATATATCTATATATATTACATTAGGTTAAATCATCAATTATTCTTGCAACCTTTTCAACTTCATCTCATTCCATAACCGACTTTTAATTCTATACTAATTACTAAATATCATGTGATAAATTCCGGCAAGCCTTGCACTTCGATCTCGATGTTTTATATACTTCACATTAAATGCACCAGTTTTGTTTTTCGATAAAAGTTTGAACTTTTGCTTATGTTTAAAACTCAACTTTGTTATTTGATATTATAATTTACAAACGGATTTAAGTCAAAGTTTGTATTTTTTCCTTTTTATTCATTACTCAATGTGATATTTTTAATATGTCATATTTTGCTATTATGGCAAACTCATTTAATGGGCGTAAATATTGGTTTCTCACTAATGATTCTACATATAGAAAAAAAACACTTTGCGATGCGTGGACCTTCTTCTTTTCAATAATAATTCAATTGCACGCGATAAATTCATTCTAATATTTCTCAAAGAGCATTCGAAAGCAACTACTTACATAAACTAATCATGCTAAAAAGTATCATTTAACCATTTAAATATTACTTTACATACATACTCGTGCACATTTTCTTGAATCAATTCGCACATGTGAGCTACATCAATAGAAAACGCATATAAATTACTTGTATATGAAAATGCATTAACATAATACATATATCTATATATGTTTATCTATAACAATCACCTAAATATGTAAGAAACAAAGAAAATAGTTGGTATCCCAATCTTTGGTTACATTTATGTGAGCATGCATGATATTGTGTGATTTTTATGGTACCTGCGTATGATAACTAAATTAAGAAAAAAAAGACCAAGTTAATTACAAAGATCTAAAAGATGTGTGAATCATCTCCAAAATGTTGCAAAAGAGAATTTACATACCGCTACCAACAATCAAAGATCTAAAAGATGTGTGAATCATCTTCAAATGTACATACTAAATGTGATTTTGGCCGGTTTATATAGGCATGACTTAGGTTAAATCATTAATTATTCTTGCAACCTTTCGCAACCCTTGCACTTCATCTAACCGACTTTTAATTCTATACTAAATGCCATGTGATCAATTCGGGCAACCCTTCTACTTCATCTCCTTTCATGATTGTATAGTTATTATGAGGCTGCATTGAATTCCGAGCATTAGCTATCTTATACTCTATGCAACTACTAAACGACTCCAACTTGGTTTTAACTCTAAAAACTTTATCATCATAACTCCACATTTAATTTAGGGACTGGATCTTATAGTATTATAGATTATGATTTGGTATTACTGAAATCGCACAATTCAACTCCAATAAGAAGAATATACGAATTGGAATCAACAAACATGAACAAATATATAATTTTAATATTGACCTAACGTCGTGTCAAATATTCCTGGTGTTACAGTAGAAAAGCCTTTTGGATACCAGTTATCTGGTAGCTAACGCATACCTTCGAATGAAATATATTAGATACATGTAAGTAACAGTTCGATTACCTAATATATTATAATTGAATACTAGCTCAAATCGTGATTCATAATTATTTTATTATAATAATATTTTTATAATACTCTTATAAAAATCATTTGATCGTGTAATTCACCCTAGGAAAGCTGTGTATTTATACAATTTTGTTGAAGCCCAATCCAGACACACTACAGTAAACTTATACGAACTATTTCGAAGCCCAACTGTGTCCAATGAATGCGATTACGGTTCGAGTATGGTCGACCCAATCACATTAAACAATATTCCGTCTTGGGCCGGGTCTTTTTCAAATTCATACCCAAACAAATAGCCAGTCAAAGAAAATAAGGAGAAAAAAATGCAACAGGGAGCTGCACCAACACCAACTCAGGGAAGGGCGGCGGAGACGGGGGATGCGCCGCCGAAGCAGGTGGCACAGGCGTTGGAGCAGCTGGGGCAGGCAGGTCGACTGATCGCCGATGTGCGGCTCGGCGCTGATCGACTGCTGGAAGCCCTGTTCTTCGTTGGGGATAAGCCTCATCACCAGCACTCTGCCAAGTGTTTGAATTTAATCCTCAAAGAAGAATCCTTAATGCGCCACCATCTCCAAAACCTCCGCGCTATTGGTGGGTATATGGACAAATAATGTCTCTATGCAGCTCTATGATTCCATTTATCTACAATTCGAGTTAACTGATAAACAGTTGAAATAGATAATGCATGTATCATTTTAGCTCTTGAGGATCTTGAATTCATTTACTTGCAATTGATGAAATAATGAATGAAATTCAAATTTTATTGGCTATTTGCAAAGTTGGTCTGACTGCTTTGGCCGTTAGACCTTGTAGCATCCCTAGTTCTGTTGGCGCAACATTTTCTTTTGATCTAGGAATTATTATTGCAGTTTTATTAACATATGATTATGCACATTATGTGATTTTGCAAGAGGGATGTGAAACATCATTTTGACATGCCACCGTGTTTCTTAGGAAGACAGCTAGAGGAGTCTGGTGTTCTAAATGAGTCTCTCCGTGCACGAAGTAATTCTTGGGGCCTTCACATGCCTCTGGTTTGTCCAGACGGTGCTGTGGTTGCATATGCATGGAAGCGCCAACTTGCTGGCCAGGCTGGTGCGTCCGCTGTTGATAGGACCAGGTAAATTCTTGTGTGGTTCTCTAATCTATATCTGTGCTTGAGATTCGAAAGATTAGAACAATAGTTGGCATGCTGTGTGCCTAAAGAACATCTTCATTCACCAGTTTATGGTTACATTAGCCAGAACCTTATATTTCTAACCTTGAATGTAAAATTTATATGTAATGATGAAGACCGGAGGAAAATCCATTTGAGAGGACGAAAATTCAAGACTCAAGACATGTAATTAGATTACGATGTTTTTGGTTCTAGAAACGGTCCAGGAACTACAGGTAGCAACTAGGTTGTGTATGTTTATTCATATAGCACAATACCTTTATTAGTTATGCAAACCGTATAGAAGTTCCGTTTGGAAGTAAATTAATGTCCAAATTTAATCAAAGTAACCAGACAAGTCATTGAAAAGGTATTGTGCTATTAAATTTAATCACTTTTTTCTGTTGTTGTGCTATTAGTACATAACCTAATATTTTTCTGGGCTAATTTTGGAAGGACGTGACAAAGCGAACATGATAGATGAGAGAACATCATAGATATTTCTGGTTCTTTAGGCAGATTTGGGCTATTCCGTATCAGCTGGAAAGCTTGTGGTTTAGCAGTATCAAGCAGGCATATCAGACTGTCTCCTGGATTGGTATTTGGTTTGGGCTGGTCAGAGAAGCTCAAAACCAGAGTGGCTCAATGGCTTTCTGGTCAAGGCTGGACAGAGAAAAACTACCATGGTCAAGCCCTATTTGATGGTCCAATTCTATTAACCTGCGTACGACATGACCTCATTTCTTGAAGAAATAGTAACAAAAGAAGGAAGCCTCAGATCCATTACCAAAAAAGAAAAAAAATTGTCAAAAAACTAATACGTAATTTTTGCCCCAGGAGGGATGCTGCTTTGAGAATGGCATTTTTTGCAGTTCCGGTGTTATTTCTGTTTAATTCTTGTGATCACTTCTCTGCTTCTAACAAATTGAGCCAACTAAACAGATAATTAATTAAAACGAGGAATAAGACTAATAATTAAACAAGGGCCACCTTCTTCTTCCTTGTAAACGCGGGGGCCGCTTCATACAAGTTTGCTGCAAAGAGTCCCTGGAGTCGAATCAATAAGCAATAGAAGTTGGATATGTAACAGTTATAAGGTGCTTTCGGATTCTAATGGCTGGATTTTAGAACTTTTAATCTGAGATTTTTTATTTCATTTCCTGTTTTTTTTTTTTTTGGTTTAATAATTCTCTGTTGCAGAATACATAAGTTATACTTCGTCACTTTTAGGAGCATTTCATTCTCTTGGTATCTATAATTTACATTTATAGCAATTTAAATTTCTTAAGAAAATGTTACATTACTGTTTTTTCCAACTCTCCAGACTGGCACTCAAGGCATTTACAGATCAAAAAAGGCGATTTTTCCCGCACCTTGCTGATGATTCTATTGTAGAATCAGCTCCAAAGAAACACTGCAGTCCTCTGCCAATATCTCACGAAGAGTTCAGCGAGCAGAAAACATTGGGTGATATCTTAACACATCTAGAGGAAGAGGTTCCAAATCTGCAAACATTTACTTATCAGCGTCTGGATTGGTTAAAGCGGGCATCGTCGTTGTCTTCAGTCGCAGGCGGGGGCCCCACCGAATTATCACAAAATCATAGCTTCCCAGACACAAGAAAGTGGGGACAAGGTTCGGTAAGCATGGATGCTGGAGATAAAGCTGCTGTGATTGAGTTGCTTCTACCTTCTGTTTTTAGAGCAGTGATATCACTACACACAGCGGGATCCATGGACCCTGCTGCAGTAGCTTTCTTTTCGTCTGACGAGGTGACTTAGCTAGTTATATTTCAGTTTGAGCCGTCTTCTGTTGTTTTTAGTCCTTTATGGTAGCCGTTTTACCCTCTTTTGGTTAAATGGTGCTACTTGGCAGGTTTCCTTTCTCTTACATACATAGAGAAGGAGATCAAAGCTTTGTCGTGCTAAAATATTGAATAGTCTGATCGTTCATTATTTGAACGAAAAAGGAGCTAGGCAGCTCCTCAATTTTTCTGCAGCAATAGAGTTTTATTACAATAATGGCAATCATAGAATGTTTCTTAATATAGCTCAGTATGGGATTTGTTGTGAAGGGTGGCAGCTGTTTACATGCACGGGGTTTTTCATCGCATCACGTATTTAGGCATGTTTCGGTAAGACTGCTTATTGAGTTTAATATCCCCCCACCACCACCACCTCTTTCTCGCCCTCTATCTCTCTCCCTCTCTCTCTTGCTCCCCCTCTCTGTCCTCTTTCCTCTCAAAACATCCACCAGCTCCTGTACACTTTCGATACTCGAAATTGTATCACTGCAGGAACACGCTTCTATGGCTCTGCAGTACTTTGCTTGTTCAAATCCTGAAAGAGCATTGCACATGCTGCTGGTATTACCCGAATATTCATGATCCTAATTTTTAATCGAAAAAAAAAGTGAAATGCTACATGTACACATATTTGTACACAGATGCATCTCATCCATTCATTTACTATGGGACACAGTAAATGAGTGGGGCGCACAGTAAATGAACGGATGGGATGTATGTGTGTACAAATATATGTCCGCATTATGCGTATATGTAGCATTTTCCAAAAAAAAAAAATAAGAAGAGTTTCGTTTTTTAATTATATGTGTGCTTTTTCTGTAGCACTGGGTTTGCACTTACCAAACACTGTTCATGAAAGCGTGCAGGTGATTCTTTGTTTGTTTTGAAATTTCTTTTGTTTTTCCCTTTTATTTCTCTTCAGTTGATAAAAGTTCTTATCTTGTATTTCTATTCCTTCTGCTTATTCTAATTCTCTCTCGAGATGTGTAACCGTGTGCAGCAAGTGCCGGAAGCTACTGTCGATGGACAAACAATCAGGTTTGGTATTGCCTCCCGTAAAACGCCCGTTTCGAAACTTCCATTATGGTAGAAGTTTGTCAAAGAACTCATCCTCCCAGAATTGCCGGCTCGATCTTATTCAGGCTTTTCACATGAGCTGCTTTTCGGAGGAATAATTTGCACCCCTTTCGGAAATTAAGCGTCTCTCTCTCTCTCTCTCTCTCTCTATCTATCTATCTCTCTCTCTCTCTCTCTCTCTCTCTCTCTCTCTCTCTCTCTCAATGGGATAATTTGGTGTCTGGGGAATTTATATTTTCTGTTTCTTATTTTATTTGTATATTTAATGTTTTCACTTCTGTAAAGGTATATAGAAGGGGCAAAAATGCTGCTCTTTGGCCAATATAATGTAATGACCCCCCCCCCCCCCCCCCTGTCGGATTACAAGACAATTTTGCCATTTTTAACACTACTAGTTCTGCATAACTCTAGTTGGCAAGAATTTTCATTACCTTCCTTTTGCCTCTCATTTCTGACATCACCTTGTTTTCTGATTTATTGCTTGATCTGGACATGTGCCCATTGTCAAACTTGGATTTTATATTATGGCCCGGGTCCATAATGCACCGTGGACTCGTGATGAATATATAACAGATAAATGATATAAAAAATACCCCGGTCAATTCATCAACTCGTACCTTGTGTATTGTTTTCGAAAAACATAAGAGAAAAGGATGTTCTAGTCCATACTTACGAGTCTTTTCCAGCCTGCATACACTCGAATAGCATTGTAAGAAACCAAACTACTAGTATTATTATTGGAGCTATCTTGTCTATGTTTGGTAAAATAAGCTGGTTTAGTTTTTTTAGCTTATTTAAAAAGCTCTGCTTAATTAGCCATGAATTAGTTTATAAGCTAGCTTAGACAAACTATTTGACAATTTATATTCACATTTTCCAATTGATCTCAGTTTTATCCATTTTCTTTTTCGTTTGTTTCCAATCATGTAACATTATGATAATATTAGACTGCAGCTGTGTTTGACAGTTTAGCTGATGGTTGATAAGTCAGTTTATTGAAATGTTATTTTGAGTAGCATTACAATAAGCTAGTTTATAAGTTAATTTATAAGCTAGTTTATGGCGTAGCAAATATGGCTTATGTGTGAGTAGGTTAAATTTTAGGGTAGCTAATTGTAGCATCAACATTGCTTTCGGCCGAGGCAACATGTTTTTATTCTTGGCTAGTGATATATAGTTCATTTTTTTTTTCTTGTCAGCAACTTCTAAATCAATGTCAACCTATTAAACGAATTACAAGAATAATTGGAAAATTTTATTTTTATGAACACACACAATTAACTAATTACGAGAATAATTGAAAAAATTAAATCATTTTTTTGTGAACAAGTAATCAGTAACTCACATACGGCATACCCATGCATGATTCACTTACAATAAATGTGTTTGTGGAGTGAAAGAGATCTTTGTTTTTTATAGTTCCCGAGTGTTTGATCATGTTCTTGATTACCAAGCGCACATCAGATTTGAGTTAAGTTACAGCATTACATGCTCGTCAAAAAATCATCCGATTTGAGTTACAGACTCACGTTTACTTTGCTTGCTGACCGAGAGTGGAGGAGAAAAATGTAGGTATACTAAGAGAAAACATGTTTACACACAATGTCGGATTACCGGAGCAAGTGGGGGCTAATTTTCTTTTTCTCTCGGTAGGTATTAGTGTTTAATATAACACATACGCGTATATGTTTATAAGTAGAAAATTCTGAGGTATTAGTGTTTAATATAACACATACATATGTTTATAAGTAGAAAATTCTGAAGTCCGCCCCCAAAAAACTTCAACCATTCATCCCGCCACCGTATGGTGTGGATTGTGTTCGGCGTTCACATATCTGAGGTCTAAACCGTCCAATCAAACTTGATTCATAGTATTTCCACAATCACTTTTTCTATATCCCTTGCTAAACCACAAAGTTTTAAATATGCCAAAACCACCGAAACAAGCAAGCATCATAAAATTAACTACTCCTAATTAAGTGCTTTGTCCTATATAACGTCAAGCTTTCACGAATTTGTTGTGTATAACTCAAAAACCTCTACACACGCACACACACACACACACATTTGTCTGCATGATCATATAGTACGTACTCAGGAAAAACAGACCACCATCCAATATTCAGCTATTATGGATTCCAGATCAAGATATCAAAGGCCAGCTTCACATGTGTCTCTTTTCGCACACTTGTTTGGTATAATATCAATCATGCTTCTGCTCGTCTGGCTGCTGCATTATCGGGAGGGCATTGATCTCGTTTCAGATCATGCCAGTCGCATTTTCAACGTTAGACACTATAATATGCAGAACTCTTTGTGTGTTATGAAATATATCTCATTCCGACTCCGATTTTTTTCCTTACGTATTTTTTTTTTCTGCAGGTTCACCCTTTTCTCATGTTCTTTGGATTCATATTTATGATGGGCGAAGGTACTAAACTGATCATTATCAAGAACTCAAATCTTTTGTATATTTGTATGTTCTTTACAATTCAAACCACTTAGAAACAATGTGTTCATTAATGTGGGCAGCAATGATGGCATATAAGACAGTAGGAGCAGAGAAGAAAGTGAAGAAAATTGTTCATATGCTCGTTCATTTAGTCGCGATTATTCTTGGAATCGTCGGATTACATGCCGCGTTCAAGTATCATGAGAAAAAGGGCTTAACAAACTTATATAGCTTGCATTCTTGGATTGGCATCGGCACCTTCGCCTTGTTCTGCTTGCAGGTAAGTTTTTTTACGCATCTAA
>JAWKAU010001114.1:0-16000 GCA_033398695.1 Orobanche coerulescens
GGATGGTATGTAATACTGCTGGTATTTATATGCCTTCTTTGATATATTTTGACCATATTTTTATTTTGTACTGTTGAATATTGTATAATTTCGATCATACTGTTGTACGCATGTTATTACTATGACTATTTTTAGCTATATTACATCATTGCAATATTGTGTCACTGGATCTCTATGATTGTGTTAAAAGAAATTAAAAAATCGGATAATAACCTTTGAAATTCATTGAATAATTTTAGGTTTGAATATGGCGGTGGCTAACAACATTCTCTGATAAATTGTTTGAAGAAGGTTAAAGAGATTATACGAACTGTGTTTGGACGTGTGGGAAAACACGATTGTTAAGAGAGAAATGGTCAAGTATAGAAGGTGTAGCGTACACAAGAATGAGGAGCTAATGTACGCTACCTCATGTGAGTACTGTACATTATGTATGCGATGTAACATACGCTAAGGTGTAATCGGACAAGAGGAATCTTGATCCAATAGCTTCGGCCGCATGGGGCATGGTGATCGGTGCCCCTACATAAAGCAAGTCAATGGGAGTAGAGTACTCAACATAGACATGTTAATATACGCTAATGCTTGAGGATTTATGTACGCTACTTGATGTAACGTACGTTATGGCTTAGGCAGTAGCCTAGAATGCTTTTAGACTGGTTGTTTTGTAAGTTATGCATAGCAGCTAACATATAAGCCTTTTAGCGTACATTACTAACTCGCATCTTATAAAACCCAACCTTCCTCTTTCATTTCTCACTTGCCAATATCCGATTTTTTCCTTCCAAAACCTTCATACTTTAGTTTATAGGAGTTCCAAGCTTCTCCAAATTCATGTTTTGTCGTGGTGTGGAATTGTTCAAGCTTATTTGAGGATTCTTGAATTAATCTACAATCGTTCTTCGTCCGTAATCCATTTTCAAGGCAAGTGTGATCAAACCTCACCATATACTTCGAATTCATGATGTAGTCTTGATGATTATTCATATGTTATTGGACCAGGTAGGAAATGAACTACGAATTCTTGGTATAATCAAACTATATGATATTTTTCGATTGAATGTTGTCGTAATCAAACCTACCAACTCAAGGAACTTGTGATTATGTTGTTAAAGTGGATATTTGGATGATAACTTTGTCATTGTATTGAATTAAAATATGTTATAATTTGCTGAGTTGCAAGTAGTTATATTTAGTATTCTGTTTCGGATAATTATACAATTTATACCAGACGAGGAATTGAAATCATAGTAGAATCGGTGCAATTTTCATCTTGAATCGATGTTTCGGCGGCTGTGATGAGTTGACTCGACTGCTGCATGAGCTTCTCGGCTATTTCATCGATACTACTCGGCTGCTGCATCGAGACGACTCAACTGCTGCATGAGTGACTTGATTGTTGCACCGAGATGTCTCAACTGTTGTACCGAAATGACTTGGCTGCTGCCCGAGTATCTCGGTTGCTGTACCGAGATTACTCGATTGCTGCCCGAGCATCCCAGATGTTCTAGCTAGACATCTCAAACGATTAATATCTACAAACTATGGATGATCGGGGTAATTAATATGATCGGAGATTAGTTAAAGTGTCCCTAACATGTTTATAAACATCTACGATTATACTAATGCGAATTGACTCATTCAGGCTTAGCGCGGGGAATAATTTTGGTGTTCTTGATAATTGTGTTGTTCGAGTATTGATCAAACATATATTACTACTAGGTCGTGCATTGTGAAAATGAGAACTTATGTTCGATGTTGTGAAAGTTATTAGATATAAATCTTCTGCTTAAGGCAAGATCGCTACTTGCTTGGACTATGATAATTGACATTATTGAATCATTTTTGTGATTATGTGTTGTGATTATCCTTGGACGATATGATTGTTTTGGGGTACATGATCTATCCAGAATATGTGTAATTCGGTACAACGGTGACCCTTGGTTGCGATCAGGGGAGTATTATGTATTTTTATACCGATGTCCCGTCCGATGGTATGCACATCAGTGCTTTCGTGATCCTTGGTTGTGATTGAGGGAATTCTGAAAATGAATCACGTTTATTATTTGAGATGTTCGAAATATAATAGTCTATCTACAGATTTTCGTCTATGATTCTTTAATTTTTTCATTACAATTTACTGACCTCAGGTTGGGATGGCATAACTTGTCATGTCCGGAAAATCTATTGCTTATGTGCAGGATATTTCTGGGGATTACAGTCGGGCTTGAATGAGTGTTGGAGTGCATACACAAATGTGTTTTAATTCGGTTAAGTAGAGCAAAATTATTTTAAATATCGACCTGTAATAAATCATGTATGAATTTGCATTACTTATTTGATGGTTTGTGATTTCTCATTAGGAATAATCATCTATTCCACCAATGCTAAATGGCTCCAAATTAGATTAGTACCCAGAATTTGAACAATTACAAATCCATCCTAAACTCAACGCCAAAGGTGAGATTGTGGTGTGGATGTAATTGTTCAAACAAAAGCATCCACGTTAGCAAGCAGTTTGAACAATAACAAATTCGTCCAAAAGTCAATGTCAAATATTCAAACGGTGGGTACCAATATGTAATGGACCAAACAATAAGGGTACTTTATAGAGTTCGCCCTTTCTGATTATATGGTTTTGATTATAAAAATCAAATGAGCGACTTGTATCTTCATTATTTATAAAATAGCTTGGTAGGTCTCACAAGGGATTCACGGCGCATTAGTTCCCGAAAAAATTTTGGGGTGTCCCATCTCTCTAAGGTACTCCAAAATCTGAATGTACTCACAATTCATCGAAATTCATACATCAAGTACCTTTTGATCTATGTTAGAAGATTGGGGAAATCCTTGATTGACAATGGGATCATACCTGGGTGATCTTAGGCTCGCGCCAGCCGAAAGAAAATCTCCCCGGTACTCCGTGCTTGAAATGATGAGCAGCTTCCCAAAGAGGGTCATTCTTCGAGGATGAATAGAATGGGATAGGTTTTCTCGTCTTTACCAAAGTCAACGCAAGTTGTTAACTCGACAACCTTCTTTAATTGTTGTGTATTACTCCCTCTGTCCCTATTTAGTTGTCCTGTTTTGACTTTCAATGGTCAAATTGACCAATTTTTAACCAAAGATTATGAATAATTCTTTTATTATTTTTAGAAAGAAAAAAATACATTTTAAAATAGATTATATGTACTTTACAACGATATAATTTATTTTATTTTATCAATTATATAAAATTCATAAATTTCAGTCAAATTTTAGTCAATTTGACCGGTCAAAAGTCAAATTGGACAAGTAAAAAGGGATGAAGGGAGTATCTTCTAATAACAGCTCTTGTTAGTCTTAAATTTATGTTAAGTAATTCCTAAAGTCAACTACTTCGGTAATCTTAATTACCCCATGCCTTTTAAATAATAATATCAATATAATATTTATTCATTATTTAATCCTACAATGGTATATAATATCGACTATTGTATATTACTTATTCCTAATTGATTTTTTTTGCTTGTCTTTAATTATCGTTTTTTACCTAAAAGGCTTATATTATGTTCGAAATTATCTAATAGTTTACTAAATAACAAAATCATTAATGGCCTCTATTAAGATGTTATGACTACCGAAATAATATACTTCATACTCCACTAGAACCTTTTCATGTGCCAAATGTCGTACAATATCATATCGAATTAATTTATGGTTAATATCATATTTATTTATGTTCAATTGCTTTCTCGATATCAAGTAGATTGATTGAATTAAATGACACTTGAGCATGGTCATGCATTTCCATCAATCCTACTTGTCGAGGTTCCAAGCTAGCGGTTATCTCTTTCTAAACAAAAATATAAATTTACATCTATATTATTCTTTGCCCTCTACATGACTAACTAACATCGATTTCTAACCTTTATTCATCCTTTCACAGATGATGTTTGGTTATGTCAAGGAATAGCGATTCTCATGTTGGACACTATGATAATCTCAAATTCTAGAATTTATTGGTATACTGATATATTGAGATTCACTTATGATATTTTGATGCAGTGATCCCAATATGGGTCTGTCAAGTATTATATTTTATAACCAATACACATATTGATCCGTAGACTACATATAATAATACCATGATTATCAATAAACTTATACTAGTGCTCTCATTTACATGATTGACTAGGAATATTTAAATAACAATTATTATGATTATTATAATATTAAAATGCAAATGTCATAATAATCGATAAAAAATCGATGTTAATAAGTGATATCAATGTGACAATTACAAATATAGGTTCGTCATATGATCCTAGTCAAACGATTATTGGCTAGAATTTTTGTAGATATTGTATCTTTATGAAGTATGAAGAGTGATTAATGAAATGGATTAAATTGTAGCGTATAATAGAATCACGGATTCTTCGTCATCCATCTCCTGCTTCAGGTGTTTGCCTCACCTATTCTCTTCACCTCCTTCCACGTAACCTCTCTGCCTCGCCATTCCGATTGACATCACCTTCTTTACTCGTATTCTTCTGCGTTATCTTCCCTTCATTCTTCATTTTTTTCTTTTTTCTTCCGTCGCTCCTGCCTTCGCAAAGGTACGTTTCTTTTTTAGATTTGGGGTTTTTTTGGGCATGGGTTTTGCTGTTGGTTGGTGTTCCATCGATCGATTTAGGGTTTGTCCTTATGTTTGTTGCTTCTTTTGTGCCGTCAATCGACCTAGGGTTGGTGTTCCATCGATCGATTGTGTTTACTGAAATATGATGATGAGGATGGACACCCTTTTGTCAACTTTCAGCTGGATGATCTTGCAGAAGTTTCCATAGGAGAAATCTTTCACAACTCACCACATCACTTATGGAGGTCAGGTAGGTAAATCACAACAAATATCAATTCGAAATTGAAATCGTATATGGTTCTCTGTGATTTTATTCAAGAAATGGAATCCAGAGCTCTTTATTTGTAAACGATTTTGCTTGTAATAAATGTAGAAACGAATTTCTTGATAAATTGTCTGATATCTTCATATTTTATGTACTCGCTCCCTTGTTTGGTTACTTAGAATGCCCCTATATTTGTCTGAATCAGGTTAATTGCATCGCACAGACCGCAGGTAATTCAGGCAATTGCAAAACATGAATTGCAGCCAAGGTATTTTTTAACTCTCTTTGATCATGAGGATTTACAATCTCATTTTTGATCTCATCTTTTTAGTATCAAATATTGCTTTTAGGGGTTAGGACAAATGTTGGAAAAAACAGACGCAAAAGATGAAATAGGACATCAATGATACTGAAGAGACTGGCTGTAATATCCGTAACTTTCGATTTTCGGTAAATTTCTTTTTTTTCGACGGGAGTCCGTTTTGACGACTCGCTCGTGACCGTTTCGTCATTATGAGAGTTAATTATGCACACTTTGGACATCCGAGTTCGTTTCAGTGCCGTTTTGTTGAGTTTCGTGTTCTTAGGCGACTTTTCCGCGCTTGAGTTTGATTCTTGTGAATCTCGTTCGAAACTGTCGTTTCGTGTTTCCCGTAAGTCTGTTTAACTTTGTTGTTGAGCTTGTTGTGAGATGCCGTTTGATGTTTCGTTCGTGTTTCGGTGTTTTGGGGCCGTTAATTCCGTGCCTAGCGCGCGCTATCATTCTTGTTTAGCGCACGCTAAGTACCATATAGTAGCGCACGCTACGTTTTATTCGTAGAGCGTGCTAGCGAGTTGAGCCCTGGCAGCGACAGTGAGCCTATTTCTGATCTCAGTCCTCTGGACTAACGGTTTAGCGCACGCTACATGTAACACCCCCAGGATATCCGAGGTATATTACAGCGCCGTGAATCCCTATATGGGACCCACCAGGGTGAACAGCATCATACACAACGACTCACAGGAACGATAAAATAACACCACGTCATAAAGACGCAAAACAGAACAATCCACCCGGTTCAACCGGTCAATATAACATCATCATCCAACACAAAATAAACACAACAATACAATCTGGACGAACAAGAACTCTTAAGTACTCGAGTACAGTTATTAGTTCGAAAGCCATAAAAGATGAAAAGACAAAAAGACATTAAGACTTCTCCTATGCACAATCATCACGCATGGCCATCATCCGTGTACTGGTCCAGCGCCCGCTCGTCCCGATGAACCTGACCTGAAATTCATAAAACGAATTTCCCCAAAACGGGTCCCCAGAGGGGTTAGCAATTACGCTAGTACAATCAAGGCAAACCAATCGCTTACACATTTCATAGTACATGCGCCAATATCATTTTCTAAAACCAAAACTAGACATGTCCTTTCCGAAATAAATCAAACAATTTGCCGTGGGAATGTGGCTATACCATTGATCCCGCTCCGTGATCCCTAAGGACCCTCCCGAGCCGGCCATATTATAAAAAAACCACGCACACGCATCGCCTTGGGAATGTGGCTATACCATTGATCCCGCCTCCGTGATCCCTAAGGACCCTCCCGAGTGGCTAGCGAAACAAACTCATGAATCCGTGGCTATACCATTGGATTCCCTCCGTGATCCCGTCGGACCCTCCCGAGGTGAGCAATCACACACAATATACATTACTATTTCACGTTAAGCATAAAGGTTTCCAAAAATACTTGCCTCGATTAAATAGATGATAACACGAACTAACGGAAGAGTTGAACACGACCGCAAGGGACCGCGGAAATGAACCTAACGATTTGAATAGACAATCACAACCACTTCTAAACGATTATGGAAATGGAATACTCCAGGAAACCCGCCTACGATTCATGTATATTCGTATACAAACAACAACGAGGGCGGACCACAACCGAACCCTCTCGATTCCGTAAAGATCACGAAATATACCATGAATCCGTAGGAAACTAAGAATACCAACAAGAATAATCATATTCATCATGAATCCATCAACGAAACGGAAAGAATCGGACAAAACCCCAAAATCCCCAATTATCCAAAAAGGTAGGGTTTCAAGAGATATTACCTTGAGTGATTCAAGTGTCAAGATCCGTAGAACACGCGTTAGATTGATTATCCGAGCCTCACAACCGAAAAGGAATGATGAAAATCGACCCGGATGAAGAACTCTCTCTCCCTCTATAACTCTCTCTCGCGATGCGTGTAAAATGGGGAAGAAAAATGAGCTGATCGCTCAAGAGAACACATTTATAGGGTAACGCAGAGAACCTATCGGCCGCCTATCGGCCGATAGGCCCACCGATAGCCATACGGAATGCCGCGGTAGGGTCTATCGACCCCCTTATCGGCCGAAAGGCTACCGGAAGTTCAAGGTGAAGAAATTTACATATCGCCAGCCTATCGGCCGATAGGCCCAACCGATACCCATACGTAATGCCGGCGAGGGTCTATCGACCCCCTATCGGCCGAAAGGCTCCTGGAAGTGCCCGGCCAAAAACTGAAACGACCATAACTCTCTCGTCCGGACTCCGATTGACTCACCGTTTGAACCATTGGAAAGCTAACTCGATGTTCTATAATATTACAAAGATTTATAATTTTTGGAGTCACCAAAAATTAATGGTGATCTAACGAAGTCGAACTCATGTGAGGAAAATTGAAACAACGAACAATAACGAGAATACAATTCAACAATTGACAGGAAGGGCATACTGAAAGATACATGAGGGTCACTATGACCGAGAAATATACCAAAAGTGAAATATAAGGGAAAGAAAAATACCGGATATTACATTCTACCCCTCTAAAAATAAGTTTCGTCCCGAAACTTAAGAAACAAACAACTCCGGGTACCTAGCACGCATGCTATCCTCGGTTTCCCAAGTTGCCTCCTCGACACCGTGTCTCGACCACTGAACTTTGACCAAAGGGATGGTCTTATGCCTCAGTCGTTTCTCACGATGCTCCAAAATCTTCAAAGGACGCTCCTCAAAAGTAATATCTTCAGCAATATCAACCTCGCCATAATCGATGACGTGACTAGGATCCGGAACATATTTCCTCAACTGGGAAACATGAAAAATGCTATGAACATGACTCAAGGCTGGAGGTAACGCCAAACGGTACGCTAATTCACCGACTCGCTCGAGAATCTCAAAGGGTCCAATAAATCTCGGCTCGGCTTTCCTTTCTTCCCAAACGAAAAACTCCTTCGCCGGCGACACCTTTAGCAAAACGTGGTCTCCCACCCCGAATTCCAAAGGTCGACGACTTAACGCCGGCATATGACTTCGCCGACTCAGGCGATCAACATCCGTTCTCGAATTAACTCTATCTTCCGCCTCGTCTCTAAAACGACATCCGGCTCGGTCCCGACTAAATCGGACGCCTCATTCCAACAAATCGGCGATCGACATCACGCCCATAAAGTGCCTCATACGGTGCCATCCGAATTGACGCGTGCCAACTATTGTTGTACGTGAATTCGATCAATGGCAAATGCTCCTCCCAAATACTACTCCAATCGAGGGCACAAGCACGCAACATGTCCTCGAATGTCCGGATAGTGCGTCCGACCGCCCATCCGATCGGGATGAAAAGAGGTACTCAAACGCAACCGGTACCTAACGCCTTATGCACCGCCCGCCGGAAGTGCGATACAAAACGGCCGTCACGATCCGAAACAATAGACTTCTGAGTACCGTGAAGTCTCACGATCTGCGCAATAAACACACGAGCTAACTTCTCCGGCCCCAAGTGTCCTTGATGCCCGAGAAAATGTGCCGACTTGGTCGCGATCAACAATCACCCATACCATATTCATGCCCGACCTCGATCTCGGCAAACTCGTAACGAAATCCATCGATATATCTTCCCATTTCCATTCCTAACGGAAGTGACTGCAATAACCTGAGTCGGCCGATGCTCGATTTTGACTCGCCGGCAAGTCAAACATCTCGCCACAACCGTGCGACTTCCTCCTTCATATCATTCCACGAAGTTCCTCCTCGTGTCCTTGTACATCTTACTCGTACTGGGATGAACGGAATAAGGTGTAGCATGGGCCTCCCGTAAAATACTGTCTCAACTCGAGTCGCTCGCACACAAAGCCGACTGAATCTCAAAACGCCATCCTCGTGAATCACAAACCCGTGAGACTTTCCTTTAAGAACGTTCTCTCGGATTTGAGTAATCATCGGATCCTCTAATTGCTTGATTTAATTTCATCGATCAAAGACGACAAAATTTCTAAGGCACAAAGTTGCCCGACAGATCCAGCGGCAAAACCTCAACATCTAACCCGATCAAGGCCCGCCGAAGCTCGACCGAGGCGTAAGGACCTCAAGCGTTCGCAACGCAATCGGTTTCCGACTCAAGGCGTCGGCCACGACATTCGCCTTACCCGGATGATAAAGGATTTCGAGGTCATAATCCTTAATCAACTCTAACCACCTCCTCTGCCTCATATTCAACTCTCGCTGAGTAAATATGTACTTGAGACTTTATGATCGGTAAAAATCTGACATGCAGAGCCGAAAAGATAGTGACGCCAAATCTTGAGTGCAAAGACCACCGCCGCTAACTCCAAATCGTGAGTAGGGTAGTTAAGCTCATACGGCCTCAATTGTCTCGACGCATAGGCAATGGTCTTGCCGTGCTGCATCAACACGCACCCAAGACCCTGACCCGAAGCATCGCTAAAACGGAGAAACCTCGTTGCCACGTGGCAATGCCAAAACCGGGGCTGAAGTCAAACGCTTCTTCAGACTCCTCAAAACTCGATCGCCTCTCATCGGTCCAGACGAACTTCTGATTTCTCGAGCAACTGTAAGTGGTCGAGCCTGCTTTTGAGAAATCCTCACGAACCTACGGTAGTAGCCACCAAACCCAAGAAACTACGGACCTCCTTCACATTTGTGGCGATGCCCAATCCAACACCGCCTCAATTTTCTCATGGATCTACACGAACCCCTACCGAAATCACGTGACCCAAAAACATCACTTCCTTCAAATTAACTCACATTTCGAGAACTTCGCATAGAGTTGCTCGGCCCTCAAAATGTCTAACACTATCCGCAAATGATGGGCATGCTCTTCCTCGTTCCTCGAATAAATAAGAATATCGTCAATGAAGACGACGACACACTTATCCAAATACTCGATAAAGACTTTGTTCATCAATCGCATGAACACCGCCGGCGTTAGTTAACCCGAAAGGCATAACTACAAACTCATAATGTCCGTATCTCGTCCGAAAAGCCGCTTTCGCACGTCGGACTCTCTCACTCGAGGTGATAGTACCACGATTTTAAATCAATCTTCGAGAATACCGCAGCCTCCTCGCAATCGGGTCGAACAAGTCGTCAATTCTCGGCAAAGGATACTTGTTCTTGATGGTCACCTTGTTCGGTTCACGATAGTCGATACACAAACGTAGTGAACCATCCTTCTTACGCACAAACAAGACCGTGCGCCCAAGGCGAGGCGCTCGGTCGAACATACCCCGACTCAAGAAGTTCACTCAACTGTTTCTTCAACTCGGCCATCTCTCGAAGGTGCCATGCGATACGGCGCCTAAATCGGAGCCGCGCCGGCTCTAACTCTATAGTAAACTCAACCTCACGATCCGGCGGCAATCCCGCAACTCGTCAGAAATACATCGGGAACTCACTAACGACCGGAATCGATGAAAACTCGACTCCACCATTCTCCGCCTTCAAGGCGTAGCACCAATAACCAGTACATCCTTTTCGCAGAATTTCACCGCCTTCAAGGCGTTAATAACAAGCTTGGTTTCTCTTTCGCCCCGCGAAAGAGTGTTGATGCCGTCCTCGGCTAACATGGTAATGATCCTCGTGCGGTAGTTCATGATTGCACCATGCCGCTCGAGCCAATCATTCCCGAGAATTAAATCCTCGCCCTCGATACCCACAACAATAAGATTAGAGAGCCAAGCCCTCTCACAAATAATCACAGAACAGTCCCGGACTTCCCGATCACCGACAATTCTATCACCGCTAGGAAGTTTAACGATGAAAGGCTCACAAGGTGACAAGCAGTCGAGACTCAAACTGCGTACACACTCTAGAGAAATGAATGAATGCGTAGCACCCGAATCAAAAAGCACACTGACAGGATGAGAATGGATATGAACGGTACCTGTCGCCACAGTAGCTGCTGGATCATCAGCTCTCCTCATCTCATAGATACGTGGCTGAGCAGAGCCGACACTGGAAACTCCACCCCTAGCTGGCTGTCCCCGACCCCTACCTCGGCCGGCACTCGGTGGAGGCGGCGAGCAAATGAGCCCTGGTTCACACTCGGCTCCATAGGTGCTGGGTGAGAAGAACGGGCACCGCGAAGCTGTCTGAGCTGATCACAAAAAGAAGCCTTGTGGCCCGACTGACCACAAGTATGACAAGTTAAAGGCGGACGAGGACAGTCCCGATTCTTATGACCCGAAAGGCCGCAGTTAAAGCATGTAAGCTCACGAGCGGGGGTCCCAGCGGCACCCCGAAAGCTCCCAGAGAAACGAGCCGAACCGCCCGTAGAAATATTCGCAGCTCGAGATTTCGCCGCCTCCACTCTTGGGACCGAGAAAAGTTTCCGACCGACTCGCTTCTTGCTCTCACGAGCCAAATCACTCGCCACCGACATATCATAAGCAAGGGCTCGACTCGATAATCCTTCGTGGTAGTACAGACGAGCCTGACATATAGTCCCGAATGGGCGGCTTCATCCTCCCGGAAAATGGAAAATTTTGTCGCTCTGCGACAACTTGGGTCTTCACATAACCCAACTCTTTGTTGAAATCAGCAATAGCTTGGGATACGGGAATATCCCGAGGTTGAGCATCGTAGAAAGCATGCACTCGAGCCTCGTCTCGACCGGCCATGGACAATATTCGGTCTCCATCAACTCTTGAAACTCACCCCACGGCAGATGGTCTTTGGGCCCAACGGCCTCCCACCACCCGTAGAAGGCCCCCGGTGAGAAAATATTGAGCAATAGGGACTTTACGGTCCCCTGGGACAGATTGGTAGCAATGAATACTTGATATCTCCTTGATCCACCCTTCCACCCGATCGGGTCCGAAGCTCCCGAACCGGGAGGATGCATCTTGATGACATCCTCCCGGCCGATCCGCTCCGCCCGATTAGCATGGGCCTGGTTGGGGCCTGACCACCCGAGCTATAGCCGCCATCCGGTTTACCATTTGCCGCATTACGGCCGCGATACCAAGATCGGCACGCTCCCGAGAAGAAGCATGGCTATGACGGCCGCCAGATCGCGGCCTCAAGATCGTGACGTGGCCGCCCACCGGCCGCCCCACGTCCCGGCCGGCCCACGACCACGACCGCGACCACGACCTCTTCCGGATCCATGCCGGAGTTAAACAAGTAGCAAAAGCCATACGAGGGTAAGTACGAGAGAAGAACAATTACAAGTCGAGAATCAAAGGTACTATACAAGGAAATAATGAACATAGGAAGGAAAACTTACGGACACTTTGGTAGTAGGAATCATGGCGGCGTGACGATGATGTGCAAGACCAAACACCACAAGACCCAATAAACCAACAAGCCTAGGTATCCATAAACCTAGGGCTCGATACCATTTTCTCGTAACACCCCGGGATATCCGAGGTATATTACAGCCGTGAATCCCTATATGGGACCCACCAGCCGAACAAAGATCATACACAACGACTCACAGAACGATAAAATAACACCACGTCATAAAGACGCAAAATGTAACAATCCACCCGGTTCAACCTGGCCAATATAACATCATCATCCAACACAAAATAAACACAACAATACAACTGACGAACAAGAACTCTTAAGTACTCGAGTACGCTTATTAGTTCGAAGCCATAAAAGATGAAAAGACAAAAAGACATTAAGACTTCTCCTATGCACAATCATCACGCATGGCCATCATCCGTATCTTGGTCCAGCCCGCTCGTCCCGATGAACCCGACTGAAATTCATAAAACGAATTTCCCCAAAACGGGTCCCCGAGGGGTTAGCAATTACGCTAGTACAAGTAATCAAGGCAAACCAATCGCTTACACATTTCATAGTACATGCGCCAATATCATTTTCTAAAACCAAAACTAGACATGTCCTTTCCTAAATAAATCAAACAATTTGCCGTGGGAACAGGCTATACCATTGATCCCGCTCCATGATCCCTAAGGACCCTCCCGAGGGCCATATTATAAAACAAACCACGCACACGCATCGCCTTGGGAATGTGGCTATACCATTGATCCCGCTCCGTGATCCCTAAGGACCCTCCCGAGTCAAGCTAGCGAAACAAACTCATGAATCCGTGGCTATACCATTGGATTCCTCCGTGATCCCGCTTGACCTCCCGAGGTGAGCAATCACACACAATATACATTACTATTTCACGTTAAGCATAAAGGTTTCCAAAAATACTTGCCTCGATTAAATAGATGATAACACGAACGGAACGGAAGAGTTGAACACGACCGCAAGGGACCGGCGGAAATGAACCTAACGATTTGAATAGCACAATCACAACCACTTCTAAACGATTATGGAAATGGAATACTCCCGGAAACCCGCCTACGATTCATGTATATTCGTATACAAACAACAACGAGGGCGGACCACAACCGAACCCTCTCGATTCCGTAAAGATCACGAAATATACCATGAATCCGTAGGGAAACTAAGAATACCAACAAGAATAATCATATTCATCATGAATCCATCAACGAAACGGAAAGAATCGGACAAAACCCCAAAATCCCCAATTATCCAAAAAGGTAGGGTTTCAAGAGATATTACCTTGAGTGATTCAAGTGTCAAGATCCGTAGAACACGCGTTAGATTGATTATCCGAGCCTCACAACCGAAAAGGAATGATGAAAATCGACCCCCGGATGAAGAACTCTCTCTCCCTCTATAACTCTCTCTCGCGATGCTGTGTAAAATGGGGAAGAAAAATGAGCTGATCGCTCAAGATAACACATTTATAGGGTAACGCAGCAGAACCTATCGGCCGGCCTATCGGCCGATAGGCCCAGCCGATAGCCATACGGAATGCCGGCAGTAGGGTCTATCGACCCCCCTTATCGGCCGAAAGGCTACTGGAAGTTCGAAGGTGAAGAAATTTACATATCGGCCAGCCTATCGGCCGATAGGCCCAACCGATACCCATACAGAATGCCGGCAGTAGGGTCTATCGACCCCCCCTATCGGCCGAAAGGCTCCTGGAAGTGCCCGGCCAAAAACTGAAACGACCATAACTCTCTCGTCCGGACTCCGATTGACTCACCGTTTGAACCATTGGAAAGCTAACTCGATGTTCTATAATATTGCAAAGATTTATAATTTTTGGAGTCACCAAAAATTAATGGTGATCTAACGAAGTCGAACTCATGTGAGGAAAATTGAAACAACGAACAATAACGAGAATACAATTCAACAATTGACAGGAAGGGCATACTGAAAGATACATGAGGGTCACTATGACCGAGAAATATACCAAAAGTGAAATACAAGGGAAAGAAAAATACCGGATATTACATTACATTTGTCTAGCGCACATTATTTGTTGAGGACTAGCGCGCGCTAGGTGTCCAGTAGCGCGCGCTAACGCGATAGTCCAGTACTTGGCAGTTGCTTCTGGACACGGTTTGGTGTTCAGGTAGCGCACGCTATGGCCCAATAGCGTGCGCTACCGATAGGCTATTAGCGCATGCTAATTATTGGTAGCGCACGCTAGCGGTCTAGAACTATAGGTTCTGAACTGGGGTGTTAGCTTTCTGGACTGGAATTTCGACCGATAGCGCACGCTAATTTTTAAGGTTAGCGCACGCTAACGCTCCCCGGATATAAAAACCAGGGAGTTGACCCAAATTAATCATTTTTTCCTCCTCTCTTTTCCTCTCCGGTCGTTGGCGATTTCTGGGCGAATCTTGAGCGATTTGAAGTCTTGTAACTTCAAACTATCTTCTTTCTTGAGATCTTGGTGAATATTAACAACACCAGCACTTGTTCTTCATCCTTAATCAAGGTAAATCTCCGATAACCCTATTTTTGGGAAATTTAGGGGTTTTGGGGTTTTTATCCGATTCTTTCCGTATTGTTGATTAAGCTTAGTAGTGATTAGTGCATAATTGATCTAAAATTCATATACAAAATATTCATTTTTCCGGGCATAATTGTACTGATTTATGATTAAAAATATATATTTTACAGATATGTCCAAACATGAGCTAAAAATGGTTATTTTACAGATTACCGACATGAAGCATCAAAAAGGACGGAAAACAAGATCAAATCCAACGACGGGAATTTTTCCAGGAAAAACGACCATACAAAACGGCGCAAAATGGACCGTGTTCTGTCGGCCGTTTCACATACGGCGCAAAAGAGGCCGTGTCGTGGGCCGTTTTCACACACGGCCGGCATTTAGCGCCGTGTCCTCGCGTATTCGGAAGAGACCGAGTCACCACAAACGGCGCACAACACGGGGCAACCGGGTCGTTTTCATCGCCGTGTTTCAGCAGATGCCATGCAAAATTAGTCCACTTTTGTCCAACTTGTGATATCAACCACAAGATATTTTTTTGTTCAAAAATCTGATAATTCAAAGACATGGATGAAGTTTGTACAAAGAATTAAAAATGATATTACAATAGATATTTTGAATTAAATAATCAATTGTATTCTTGAAAATCACCTATAAAAGGACATGTTCACCCATTGCAACCCAACCCACATTCTTACCAAGAAATCCTCAACTTCTTGCTAAGAAATACTCCTTTCCTTTAGCAATATATTTTCCTTAGAACTTTCAATTTTAGTTTGTATTTTATTTTTGGTTTGAAGTTTTTCTTTCATTTAGTTTGTAATTGAAAAGTGCTTGATCAATAAGCACTTAGTATTTTACTTAGTGTTTTACTTTCAAATTTTGTAAGCTTGTAACCTTTAAACAAGTTTGAAGTTATATTTTGAAGTTTGTTTCTTGCACTTTGATTCATCATATTCAAGTAAGTTTTATCTATTGTCATTAAGTTCTAGTAATTAAA
>JAWKAU010001115.1:0-16000 GCA_033398695.1 Orobanche coerulescens
ATTATAAAACGGTCTGTCTTGTACACGACCGATGCACACGGTCGTATACTACCGTGTGCAGTGATCGTGTGCAAGTTTCTGGCCATGAACACGATCGCTGCACACGATTGTAGACGATCGTGTTAAACGATCGTGAACACGTTAGTGGTGCGCACGATGTCAAGGTCGTTGCACACGATCGTTGCACACGGTGGCTTCCCATCGTGTGCAGCGATCGTGTCCGTAAGAACAGATCGAGAATTTTTTTTTCCATCATTCAAATACTGATGCATACCTTCTTTATGAACTCAGAAGCACGACAAATGAAGTCTTATTTCAACGTCAACTTTTCTTTTCGAATAATCTTGTGATTTCTATAAGATTTTTGAGAGACCCTTTGTCAAAAATAAAATGGTTGTATTGTTTTGATGTATATGTTTGTAGTTAATTTTTGGTTGTTGGACATTAATATCGATCGGAGGAGGAAAGTAAAAAAGAAAAAAGAGAAGAAAAGTAGGTTAAATTAAATAAAAAAATGTGAGAAGTCAACAATACGACAAAAGAGAGGACATTTTAGTCTTTTTAATCAAAATGGTACTAAAAACTTATAGTTTTATGAATGAGGATATAGAACTTATCAATTTTATGATTGGTATTAAAAAAATGATTCCCACTATATATAATATCTCATATTATATATATCACTTATTATTTAATCTTTTAATAAATATAATGTTTAATATTATATTTACTATTTCCAGTTGATATAAATAAATAATATAATATATAATATCCAATATTATGTAGTACTCATTATATATTTTTAATAAATATAATATTCAATATTATATCTATTAATTATTTTTGCTTGTCTTTAATTCGCATGAGGACTCAAAAGGCTTATATTATGTTGGAATTTATTAATACATTGTTAAATAATAAATTATAAAAGGTCTCTAACAAGACAATATATCTATCCAAATAATATAAGTGTGTAGTCCATTAAACTATTTAATGTGTCAAATTCCTTTGTTGCACGACATAATATTTGAAGTAAGTCATGGAAATTGTCATACTTGTTATGTTCAAATGCTTTCTCGATCTTAATAGACTGATTGAGTCAAATGACTCTTCATTTGAGCATGACCATGCATTTCATTCAGTCCTACTTATCGAGGGGGCAGCAGATATCTCTCTTTTGGAGGCACAAATCCCCATATTCATTGCCCTCTACATGATTCACTAATCCTGATCGCTAACCTTTAGGATTACCATGTTTTAGATGATGTTGGATTATATCAAGGCATAACAGTTATCATGTTGGACTCTATGATAATTTCAGATTCAAGAATTTATTGACATACTGTTATATTGAGATCCACTTATGATATTTCCATACAATGATCTCAATGCGGGTCTATCCAGTATTGCATTCTCCATGCCTGTAAGTTTGATCCGTACCATATGCATAACCATCCAATGATTATCAACTTATACTTGTATATTAATCACTTGAGTATCCACTATACGTGGTTGGACCAGAGATATTTAAATAATCTCATTATTCGTGAATAACTATTATTCGATTATTATAATATTAAAATATGCACACATTATAATAATCAACGAGAAATAGATGTTATCAAATAACTTTATTTAAATGTGACAATTACAAATCTAAGTACATTGAACGTCCGAGATCACTATTCCCAACATGAATTTCATGCTTAAAACATGTATCAATCAAAATGATAGTAACAACGTCATGGATGAAGGGAGTAGTAGGAATTCGCAACTATATACTTACAATTTATCCTTAAAAAATGAAAGATAACTGTGTTTTATCTCCAAGAGAAAATTAAACTAAAACCATTTGACTAGTATATTTGTAAATTGTAATGGTCCCATTTGATTTATATATAACATGCTTAAAGTCTTTTATACTCAAACTATTTTTAAATGTATTTCAGTATTCATATTATTTGGTCAATGAACACCCATGTACTCATATAGCTATGAATATTATTGTACTCATATGCTCGATCAATGATATTTCAATACTCACATTATATATTTTTTATTTTATATAAGAATCATATTATATGAGTAAACTAGTACTCATATTATATGAGTACAATAATATACATTCGTCAAGCACACGAAATACTATTATACTCATAGTCCTTAAGAACTATTTAAATACCGAAGGCTTAAGCATCAGACCACCCACATTGAAAACACAAATAAACAATGTATGTATGACGACACGCGACTAAAGTAGCATTTGTGAATATTTCTCCAAAATACTTGTTACTTGCTTAGGTTAAAAGATGTGTAATATTATTTTTACTAAAAATTAAGAGTTTCGGTGATTTAAACAAAAAAGTAGTTAAAATCATAATTTTAGTATTTGTTTAATTTTAAATAAACGGACTATGCGTTAAAATCCATACTTAATATTAAAAGAGAGTCGCAAGAAAATTTAAAGGACACGTGTTATCACCATATTATTTTTCTTTTTAAAAATCTTAAAAAAATGGATATTTAGTTTGGGAGGGAAGTTGGAGGGTTATTCCATATATAATATCTACCAATTAAAAATTTTCTCTCATTATATTCCTTTTATTTTTAAGTTAATAATTTAAATAATTATAACTTTTTCGTATCAATTTTATTTTTGATAAAAAATATATCAAATTAATTCTTACTTCGTACTCTTTAATTTGATATCCATATAGTATATATATATATATATATATATATATAAAGTACCTTAAATATAATAATGATATATTAGATGATTAAAATATTACCATATAAAATATAAGAATATTGAAAAAAATATATATTTTTAGTTTATTTTCATACTTTTGTACCAACCGTTATTTGGTTTTTCAGAATTATTTTGTTCTGATTGTAAAATAATAAAATAATTATTATAATGCCAAATCATATAAAAAAAATTATATTAGTAAGAATATGGGTTGGATACTTTTAATGAAAGTTGATAATAATAAATATAATTTAATTTATTATTTATAAAATTAAATATAAGACTCATATTGTCCTACATGAAAAATAAATTCCTATACTTAATTAATTTATAGTTTTTCTATCATATGCTCTTATATTTATAAATGTGAATTAAAGCAAATCAAATAATAGTTTATGTGTATGTGTGTGTATATAGAGATGTTAAACGGGTTAGCCCTAGCGGGCTTCGGGCTAAACGGTATGGGCCAAAAAAATCCGAATTTAAACGGACTAGGAAATATCGATCCTAACCCTAACCCTAACGGGCTTCGGGCTAAACGGGCTAAACGGGCTAAATATTTAAAAAATCTATTTTTTATTTTTTTATAAGTCATAAAAAAACAAACAGTAACAATATATTTTTTATATATAGTAACAACTATACTATATAACAAAAAATACACTTTTATGTATATACATATATATATACACACTATATTAACAAATACAGTAATAATATATATTATATATAATATTAATATATATTATATAAATATAGTATTAGTGTAAGTTGAAATTAAGTATATATATATATATATATATATATATATCGGGCTTCAGGCTAGTCATATGTGCCAGGCTTAAATTCAAGTAAAAAAGTCGGATTTAAACGGCCAGAAATATCGGCCCTAACCCGGTTTTTTGGAGGGTTAAACGGGCCAACCCGCCGGACCCGAGCCCGTTTAACATCTCTATGTGTATATTAGCTCATGTATATTTTCTAATAATTTTACAATATTATTGAAATTCAATCACATATTACTAATATAACAAAATATTTAACATTTTATGCCGTGCATCGTACGGAGGACATCTAGTTATTTAAATATCTAGGTTTTCACTTAAAATAGGCATAAAAATCTATTGACTTGTTTATCTGCTTCTATTTGCTACCTTTTTTTTTTAATACATTTACTGTAGAAGTAAATAACAAACACTCAAATATTTAATATTCTTAAAAATCAAAGAATTGCTTTTAAAAAGAATTACAAACAATCTCTAATTGAAAAAGCTAAAAATATTGCTAACTTTGTTAGACAATATATCCAATATCCACTAAATAAATAAATATGTGAGACAGCAAATCAATTGTATTGATAACAATAAATAGAGGAGCCTTTATATAGGCATTACAAAGAGATTCCTTCCATACATAGGATTTCTAGTTAAGGTAAGACATCTAACAGGATCCTACTACTTATGGAAGAGTCTAGAACCTTCCATAACTCTATCACCCTACAACTAGTATTAGGTAAGACACCAATACGGCAAGAATTTCCCGGAACAATATGGACGTATATATAAATTTAGAGGTAGTAATCCAGTTATCACCGATACATTTTAGGATGTAACTTTTAATATAGTTTACTACGGACTTTTGGTCCAAGCCCACGTTCACCCTTGGACCTCTATCTACTTCTTACCAAATTCTATTTCCATCAAATTAGAATTTTACACCATCTAATACAATTTACAAAAGAATTATAAATATAATTCCACACTAAAGTAATTACTATAAGAATGATGACTTGGCTGATATTCAAATGCAATGTTGGGGTAACCAAATTATATGTGAGTACCCAAACACAATATAGTTTACTCGACGCTAGGGTGCTGGATTATCGAATACTAGTATTCAAATGCATAATCCAAATAATAAGATATCCAATGCGCGAGTCATGTAATTATTTCTTTTATGTCAGCCTTATATAATAAATTTCTAAATATTATATATATATATATGTATTTATAATTGTTTTCTATCATATTTTGCACGCTGACACTCGAACTTCTTCCTATTCTAATTGAGTTCTCTCACAAATTTCATACTTAAAACTTCCAAATTTAAGTGGAAGGTTTCCATTTTTCAATTATTGAGGATTATATAGAATCTTATTTTTTTAATTGTATTCTTGACATTTTACCCACTCCTCACTTAAAATGGGAGGTTTCTCTGTTTTATAGTTGTCAAATTAAGTTTCATATTTATATATTATTCAGCTTTATAGTCAAATTACATATATTTTTAATAAATTAATATACCTTACAAAAGCACGTGTTACTGCTATACTCAACCTGTTTCATCATACAATATATTTTTGACCCATTTCGACCAGATACGGAAAAGGTTGAAAATAACTACGCGTGAGGAACCAGTCGAAAATGACATCGCGAGAGTCGAAAATAATGTCATAGGCGAGAATAGCAGAACCGATGTCTCGGGGCAAAAATAGTCAAAAATGACATCAGAGGATGAAAACGGTTGAAAATGACATTTCGGGTGAAACGTGCCAAAAAAGACATCATTTGAGAAACAATGTCCCTTAACGAAATGGGTCGAAAATATCATTTCGGAGAAAACTAGCTGAGAGTAATGTTCCGGGGTTAAACAAAAAACGACGTTGTAGAGCCCCCATAAGAAGATCTTAGGACTGTACAATGTGGATATATTGATGATCTACGATTCTTATGGAATTTTCTTTTAAAAGGGCAAACTAGTCAATATCTAACTAATTTTATTACTTTTGGATTATTCTAGATAGAAAAATATTTGCTAATTTTCTAAAATATAGCCCATGAATTCCGATTCATAGGTTTGATTTTGTTTCCTTTTTTTTTTGCTTCGTTTGAATTTTGAATTTAATATTCCATATATTTTCATTTTTTCTTTCATTTCAAATTTGAATTAACTATCCATCTCCATCTTCATCCATTACAATCAAACTCTCAAAGTTTGTTGATTTTCACAATCATAAATAGGATCTCAAAGGCATGTGGTTCTTTTTTTCCGCTGCATTCATTTTTAGTTGGGGTTAAAAATATTCTGATCGGTTTTAGAAAGTAAATACAATGGCAAAGAGGGGTCTCATTATTGTACCAAGAAGACTGATGATATATGTGGCGACAATAGCAGGTTTGACTTTCATTTTACGAGACAGGCAGAACCCGTGCTACGCACGGGCTGAGCATCTAATTGTTAATCGTGTATTCTTTATGTATATTGGCGAGTGTATATTTTAGCATTATTTAGTATGTTGTATGAAATGTTTTAACTTTGTTGTATAAAAAATTAAAAATGTTTGATGTTGTTTGTTACTAAGTTGTGATGGCTTTGTTTATTTTGATCTATTACTTATTTGTATGATAAAAAAAATGTCTTTGTTTCTTTTGGTCTATTACATAGCCTTATGATACACTTCACGCCTCGGGGCCCTTGTGATACACTGCACTGTATTATTATATATAACTTGTAAGTTTACTCACTGTCGCTTCATAAATTATACATAATATATTGATATTCCAACTTCAGAAACACATTTGAGCGAGCGGGACCATCAACTTGATTTACAAAAATGATAATGGATTAATGGGACTATACGAATGATCGACAACACATACTGCTATTTCCTTTAGCATATTAAACTTCTTGTTCACAATTTCGCATGTCCAAAACTTAAATGGCAATTCTATTGGAATGTAATTATCTTTAGCCCAAACCGATAAGCCCAAAACATAAATGAAAAGGAGTAATAAAATCTACTCTACAATAAAAATTGTAACATAAAACCCTATTTTTCATTTCATTAGCCTCCCTTATTCCTTCTCAAATGCAGGTGACACAAACAACACCATGAACACAAATCCCTTTCCTTCTTTCGTCTTTAATCCAAACCACAAATAAAAATCCACGGAAATCACAACCCTCGATTCTTGTTCTTCAAACACACGACTCTCTTATTCTTGATGTTGTTACGTTCTTCAAAACGGAGGCTTCAAAAGATCTTGTATAAGATGTAAGGTAGGTTGTTATTATGTTTTTTTCTTACCACGAAACAAAGATAGATTATAACATATTTGTTATAATTCTTTCTTTATTACTTTCGGATATTAAAAAGATCTATGATGGGAGCGAGATCTTGCACTTTTCTTTCATGCTTTTTGTTTGATTTGTCGAAAGGAGATATGTTGAAGTTAGCGGTTTCACTTCTACTTTGATCTCTATTTTTTCCGATCGGCCATAAATCTTTTTATAAAAGGGGTAGTTTAACGGCGGCAAGTCACCACTACCGTCTTCTTGCTGGCGCTAGCTTTTTTTTTTTTTTTTTTTTAAAGTAATAGATCGATTGTATTTGATGGCCGGGTTTAGTGTGTCAAAGTACGTATTTATACTACTCATTATATGTATATGGAAAGACTAATCGGTTTATATTCTTTTTGGTTATAAATGGAGGATGGTTTATATTCTTTTTGGTTGTAAATGTATTCCACAAAGATTGTAACTTCATATTGATTGTATATTCTCCTGTATATAACCGCATAAACCTTTTGCATACTTGCAATTACTCAGGTACAGAAATTTAACTCTAACACTACTCCACATTAAATCATGATTACTCCACAATTTTCTAACTCTAAAACCTCTATCATCATAATTACACATTTAATTTTAGGACTGAATCTTATAGTATTATAGATATTCATGGCATTTTCGCCTTTTGTTCCGTTTATTTGTTTTTTATTTTCACCTTTTTGCATATCTTTGCTAACATTTATAGTTTGTCATCGTTGTTTTCCAAATGCTTCCAACTCTTGCATAATTTGAGTGATTTTTTGAAAAGTGTTCATTACCATATGTGAACTCGGCGACATATTATATTTTAATGTATTCATGTGCATTATATTTATTTCCACATTTGAGCATAAAGATGGTGATATTTGTGAAAAGTGTCTTCCTACTTTGGTTTGAGTATGGTGGCACATTCTATTTTTAGATTTATTTAGTTATAGTATATTTATTTCCACATGTTACTGCATAGATGGTAACATTTAGAGGTATTTATCATCAGAATGTTGGTATACAATTATGACAATAATTTTTCTCATTTTACTCATGTTAGTGTTCCCACACATATAAATTGTTCTAGTGACATTTCGTTCAAAATTTTTCATTATTATGTTTGCATGTGGTAACATTTTGTGCAAATATTTTCATACTTCTGTGTGTATATTATTTCCGAATTTATTCACTTGCAGTATGTTTGTTTAACACTTAGGTGGTAACATTTAGAGTTGATTGAAGAAATGAATAAATATGAGATGACAACTATTTTTAGGGGATATTGATTTTATCAAAAATTTAAGGGACTCAAATAATCTATCTATATTTATTTATATACTAAAAAGAAAAATTATGGATTTAATTACTTTCACTATATGCGTTGGAGTCTTTCACATCATCATTTTTTTATTTATTATTCTGATTTCAGCCTTCATTTAGCCTTTTAAGACGACAAATAACCGCTAAAAAGCAATATAATCAAAATAACAGCATTTATGTATAAATATACATGTTAAGAATTATGATAAACGAGGCATTATCCAACCCGTGCGATGCACGGTCTTTGGTTGAATATCTACGTGTTTTGTACGTAATGTTGGGGCAGACGGTTGAATGAGCAGATGACAGAATTTAAATGCCTTTTAGAGAAGTTTATATGTTTTTTTATTGTTATTGTCTTTTTATTTTAATCTATATAATTAGTTATATGAAATGAGACTTTACTAACCTGTATGTTGCTTCGGGGTTGTTTTTGGTTTATCCAACCCGTGCGATGCACCGATTGTATCTAAGATTTCATAGCTAAAATTTAACCATCTTGTAATTTATACTATCATTTAAAAGTTTATTTTAATCATCTTGTGTATTAGAAGGTGCATTTGCATTGTGATGTTTATCATAACATTTGTATTTAAATTAGTTTATTTAAATTAAAAATTACAATTAAAATAGTCTCTTCATATGTAATCCTTTAACATAAATAAGTGACATAAATCCCTCTTCCACATTAAATTAAGGGGGATAAGTTTTATACAATATAGATGGATGCTATAATATAATGTCTATGTTGGTGGAACATATTTTTCGAGCCTCATTATTAAATATAAATATGGAAAAAAACATAGGTTATGAGAATATTGAAATTTGTATGATATTTATTATAATATGTTTGAGTTTACTTTTATTTAAGTATTGTCACTTCGTTATTTATTGTAGGGATCTCTTTTTTTAGTAACAAAGCATAAACTAATGAGTTATATATCTCATTCATAAAACTATAAGTTTTTTATATCAAAATGTGTTAAAAGATATTATTACCCTTAAAGTCTACCACTAAAAGATAAAAAACATAAAAAATAGAAAATTATTAAAAGCAAACAACAATAATCTAAACGGTCCCACAACTCAATATTTCTCTTTCTTGCAAAAAAACTCTCTCGCTGTATCTCTCGTAAAACCGAAAAACCCCATCGTGAAACCCTTTCGCCGGCCAGAAGATGTCGAACTCCGACTACGACAGAGAATCTGAAGACGCCAGAAGTTCCTCACACGCTAGTGACACTCCATCTGAAGAGGAATTCGTCAATGAGCCACCGGTCAGTGTATTTTTATTCACACACGATCGTGCCGCGACGGTTGTTCATCGTCTCACGATGGTGCTGGAGAAGATGACACCATCGTGTGCACGGTGGTCTTTCGTGGGCACGATGGTTTACACAAGACGGTCATCGATCGTGTGTGCCGTCGTGGGCAGGAAGATCAAAGGCTTCTGCCTTGCATACGATGTCATGCACACGATCGATGCCCGTCGTGTGAGCCGTCGTGTTGCACACGATGGTCTTCACACGACGGGCATCGATCGTGTGCATGCCATCGTGTGCAAGCAGTGTCTTTTTTTTTCGTTCTCGTAAGCATTCTATCATATTCTTATGATTTGTATGTCTATATTGCAGAATGGTTGCGTATGGAAGAGACCTACATTGCGCTTTATTACACGTCAAGTGAATCTTTACATACGAGATGTGGCATTTCAAGAGATCATTGAGACACTAAGAAGTATGAGCCGCAATTCCGCAGTTGGTGATCGAGCTATCGAGAGCTTGACCGAGGGGGTCCTGGGACGTTTCATTAAAGTTAGGAGAAATGTGAGTACAAATACTGCCCTACATCACTTGATTGCCCGTCAGTTGGAGGGTGGTCAAATCCCCCCGGATGAGTCGTGGTTCTAGGTTTGTGGGAGGACCATTCGTTTTACGGCCCGTGATTTTGCCATGATCATTGGACTGCATTTTGGAAACTCTACCTTCCATCCACAAGACGACCATCTCCTTCGTTCTGACGGTATTTTCCACAGAATACTCCATGGCAAAAATATTAAGGTTAGTGTTCTGCGGAAGAGGCTCAATGCTCGAAATTTTGGTAGAGACATAAGAGATTATGTGAAGGTTGCCAATTTGCTTATATACTACTACTTTATCCTATGTCGTGACGACATGATGGCCGTGTTGGGTTTTCTATGCATCGAATACAAAATAATCGGAGTAAAAACGTAGCGGAATAATAAATATGAAAACCCAATTTAGGATCTCATGCAGTAATTTAATTGTTTGATTAAAGGGTTAATCGAATTACCTTAATCCGATTGAACAATTCTAGATCCGGACTAGAAGTAGATGAATATCTTCTTCCTCTTTTGGTGATCCACACACGAACAATTCCACAAGCCGGATTGCTAGATCCTTACGAATAATATTGATAAATAGTACAACACAAATTCCTTACTAGAAGGATTGTACTATTGATCAAGATCAACTAAGGGAAGGGTATTAGACGAACGACTTCGTTCTCCTACAATAGGAAGTAGAGGGCCGATTTTTTCTTGTTCTTGAAGGGACGATTTTAGGTCTTGTTTTCTTATTACAACTCCTTGTCCAAGACCTTATATTTATACTAAGTAAACCCTAGAGTCAAACTCTAGTATTTGCTTAGTTGCCCCTCAACTTATTAAATAATACAATATATATAATATCTAATATTATATATATTACTTATTATCTAATCTCCTTATAAATATAATATCCAATATTATATTTATTATTCCAGTTGATATTTATTCCTACTTGTCTATAATTGTCGTACGTGCGACCTAAAAGGCTTATATTATGTTGGCAATTACTTAATACCTTATTAAATAATAAATCATAAGCGGCCTCTAGCAAGACATTATGATTACTCAAATAATATAAGTTAATAGTCCATTAAACCTTTTAACGTGTCAAATCCCTTTGTCACGCGATATCATATTTAAACTAAGTCATGGAGTCTGTCATACTTATTTATGATCAAATGCTTTCTCGATCTTAAGTAGACTGATTGAATCAAATTACTCTTCATTTGAGCATGGCCATGCATTTCCTTCAGTCCTACTTATCGAGGGGCCCAGCAGATATCTCTCTCACTTAAAAGAGGGACAAATCCCCCATCTTTATTATTCATTGCCCTCTACATGACTCCCACTAATCCCGATCGCTAACCTTTATGATCACGATGTTTCAGATGACGTTGGATTACGTCAAGGCATAGCAGTTATCATGTTGGACTCTATGATAATCTCAAGTTCAAGAATTTATTGACATACTGTTATATTGAGATTCACTTATGACATTTCCATGCAGTGATCTCAATGCGGGTCTGTCCAGTATTGGTTCTCCAACCAATACCCATAAGATTGGTCTGTACCATACGCATAATCATCCGATGATTATCAATCAAACTTATACTAGTATGTTAATCACTTGAGTCTCTACTCAACGCGATTGTACCAGGGACATTTGAATAATCTTATTATTCCTGAATAACTATTATTCGATTATTATAATATTAAAACATGCACACATTATAATAATCAACGAGAAATAAATGATATCAAATAACTTTATTTATATATGACAATTACAAATCTAGGTACATCGAATGTCCTAGGGCACTTATCCTAACAATCTCCCACTTGCACCTGGACCATTCATTCATGACTTTTAGTCATATCGCTCTAGCATGCTCAACATGCTTTTCTTGTGAGAGAGGCTTGGTAAGTGGATCTGCAACATTCTCTTCCGTTGCTACTTTGTATATTGTAATATCTTCTCATCTGACGATCTATCTGACTAGGTGATATTTTCTGAGTATATGTTTGGAATTATGATGGGACCTATGCTCTTTAGCTTGTGCAATAGCACCATTATTGTCACAATAAAGGCTTATGGGACCCTGGATGGTCGACACCACTTCTAGTTTGGTAACGAACTTCTTGTTCCATGCGGCTTCCTTAGCTGTATCCGATGCTGCCAGGTACTCAACTTCTGTAACAGAATCAGCAATCGTGCTTTGTGTAGAACTCATCCAACTCACAGCACCGCCATTCAATACAAACACATAACCAGTTTGCGATTTGAAATCATCTCTGTCGGTTTTGAAACTTGCAACGGCGTAACCTCTTACAGCCAGCTCATTTCCCACCCCTCTATAAACTAGAAAATCATCCTTAGTTCTTCTCAAGTACTTTAAGATGGTTTTCACTGCTGTCCAGTGACTTTCACCTGGATTCGATTGGTATCGGCTTGTCATGCTAAGGGCAAACGATACATCTGGTCGAGTACAAATCATGGCATACATGATCGATCCAATGGCCGAAGTGTATGGTATCTTGCTCGTGCGGGCTCGCTCATCAGAAGTCGAAAGACTCTGAGTCTCACTCAGATGAATGCCATGTGACATTGGCAAGAGTCCTCTCTTGGAGTCTTGTATCTTGAACCTCTGCAATATTTTATTAATGTAGGTACATTGACTCAGACCAATCAATCTCTTTGATCTATCTCTGTAGATCTTTATCCCAAGAATGTAAGCAGCTTCTCCTAAGTCTTTCATTGAGAAACAACTTCCCAACCAAGTCTTGACTGTCTGCAAGGTGTGAATGTTAAGGAGTAATATGTCATTTACATATAAGACTAAGAAAACAACTATTCTCCCACTAACCTTCTTGTACACACACGGTTTATCTTCACTTTGAATGAACCCAAACTCTTTGACAGTTTCATCAAAATGAAGATTCTAGCTCCGAGAAGCCTGCTTCAACCCATAAATAGATCTTTGAAGCTTCCAAACCTTTTTAGAATTTTTTGGATGAACAAAACCTTCAGGTTGTGTCATGTACACATACTAAGGTAAGTTTCCATTAAGGAATGCTGTTTTGACATCCATTTGCCATATTTCATAATCATAGTATGCGGCAATGACAAATAAAATTCTAATTGATTTAAGCATAACTACTGGCGAAAAGGTCTCATCATAGTCAACACCATGAATCTGTCTATAACCTTTTGCCACTAGTCTATCTTTATAGGCTTGCAGATTATCATCCATGTCTTTCTTCTTTTTATAGACCCATTTGCACCCAATGGTTTTAACACCGTTAAGTGGATCTATCAAGTTCCAAACTTGATTGTCATACATGGACTGCATCTCTGACTTCATGGCTTCTAGCCATTCCTCGGATTCTTGTCCTGAAGCAGCTTCTGTATAGCTACTAGGCTCATCATCTATGAGCGATGCGTCATCATCCTCTGTTACAAGATAACCATATCTATCAGGTTCATGTCGCATCCTATCAGATCTGCGAGGGACTTGTGTGCTTTGAACGGGTTCTTCAACTGATTGTTGAGCCTGTTCAATTTCCATCGGTGAAGTAATGTCTTCTTGTGGTTCTCGAGTTTCCTCGAGAATTACTCTTCTCCCACTGTCTCTTTTGGAAATAAATTCCCTTTATAAGAATACAGCATTTCGAGCAACAAACACTTTGTTCTCAGCGGGCTTATAAAAGTAATATCCTTTAATTTTCTTAGGATATCCCACAAATAAACATCTTTCGGATCGGGCTTCCAGTTTGTCAAACACTTGGCATCTTACGAATGCTTCGCAACCCCAGATCTTTAGAAAAGACAAGTTTGGTCTCTTACCAGCCCATTTCTCAAATGATGTCTTTTCAACTGCTTTAGATGGGACACGGTTAAGGGTGAATGCTGTTGTTTCTAAGGCGTGGCCCCAAAATAATAATGGAAGCTCTGTTCAACTCATCATTGATGTAACATCCCCAAAACCATATGGGAATATTACACGCCGTAGACCCTTTCCACAAGGATCTACCAGGCTAAACATCCATAAATGACCAAATGCTTGCCCGACCAGGGTCAAACAATAAAATGATACAGACCGATATGGTCACTTACACGTGAATACACAGACCGATGAGGTCACACAACCCAATCGATAAAACTGACTTAAATAACATTACCCACACAGGGGTCGAAATACAATACTGACGGAAGACTCAAATCAACTCGACAACACAACAAAATCAAAATAACTCTCGACTCATGATTAGTATCGCACTCGTCATCCTCTTGTGCCAATCCCGTATGCTCCCCTAAATGCATGTACACAGACGCAAAGCAGACATCCACCCCCGATTACTCGGGGTTAGTAAAACTCCTTTGTTTTACTAGTGCAAGTATCAAATCATACGAAATGTAACAAGCAATTAATAATCAAGTATCAAATATTCCGGGAGGGTTTCACAAGAGAAGATAAGCTAAGAAGCATTCGAAAATAAGATTATCATCTCGGAATTTTTAAATTTCAAAACCTTAAGACCTCATGTCCCGATTCACAAAACCTTTCGAAAAACTTAAGGGCCTTAACCCAAATCTCAAAATTGTATTACAACAATTTACGGTCGAAAACATTTCCATAAATCTCATGGGGCTCGGCCCAACATTCTTTTCTTAAAACTTTCTTACAAAAAGTTTGATTTACAAAACATGGTTCGTGACACCGTGATCCCATGTCACGTGTCTCCGTAGGTTCAACAACCCGCACGGACTTAACCAATCACAACAATCACAACAATCAATCATGCTCATGACTCCGTGATCGCTTGCCACGAGTCTCCGTAGGTTCAACAACCCACACGGATTGAGCAAACACAACAATCACAACAATCAATCATGCTCATGACTCCGTGATCGCTTGCCACGAGTCTCCGTAGGTTCAACAACCCACACGGATTGAGCAAACACAACAATCACAACAAACAGTCCCGACCCCGTGAACCTGTGTCACGTGTCACCGTAGGTTCCGTCGAACCCGCACGGTTGGACGTACTGTGTCCTGATTCAATGGACCTGTGCCATGAATCATCGTAGGCCTCGTCAGACCCGCACGATTGGACCTCAGCACCACACACTAAGTTCCGATCCCATGGACCTGTGCCATGAATCCTCGTAGGCTCCGTCGAACCCGCACGAGTGAACTTAGCGTTCCATCACGTCACATTCGCATTACATTCAACAATCAGCACAATTAATCAATCACCTTGATCACCACAAAATCATACATTGCACGCACATAACACAACCTCAACACTCGCAACAACTATCATCACAAAGCCTTCAAATTTCGGAAAACACAACCAACTCAAACGGAACATATTTACGAAGGCACGCAAAATCATCATAAATCTCATACGTGATTACTAGTCGCAAGATACAAGTCGTATAGTAAGATACTTGCCTTAATAACCGCTACCAAACGCTCCGAAGAACACGGTTCGACCGGGAAGCCCGGACCCCGAAGAAGACAACGAACGAAAGGGTTCCGACTCGAGTTCTTCACAAGAATTCGACCCTAACAACATATAATCAATAAATAATCGATCATACGAGGAAGAATAATCGTAGAACGCCCGAAAACCCCTCTATGACATTTTACCGGACACCTTTAAGGCGTCGATCAAGAACTCGACCAAAACAACGAATCGATACGATCCAACCATGTAATAACAAGGGAAATAATATAATACATCTAAATAATCATCAATCCATCACAATCCTAAGTTAAATCGGATTAAACGGACGAAATCAAACAAAATACCCAAAATCCCCAAAATTAGATTTCTAGAAAATCTGACCTGATTCGCTCGATCAAAGGATGTTATAGGATGGATGATTGATGATATGAACTCCAAGACTTCATGGATTTATTGTTAAACAACATGGCTTCAAGCTTAGAACACGCCCAGCTGCGGAAGAGGAGAAG
>JAWKAU010001116.1:0-16000 GCA_033398695.1 Orobanche coerulescens
CCGAGCTTACGTCGAGCTTCTCCAACTCCTTTGATACTTCGGATACTTCTTTAGCTGGAACCATACCTGCATCATCATCATCAAAAACAACCTTTCTCGGGGGTAAAACTGTATCATCAAATTTTACATGAATGGACTCTTCTACCGAGCCTCTTCTACAATTAAATACACGATAAGCTTTACTATTAGTAGAATAACCAAGAAATATTCCAATATCTGATTTAGAATCGAATTTACCCAAATTGTCTTTTCCATTATTATGAATGAACACCTTACAACCAAATGGATGAAAATAAGATAAATTGGGCTTTTTACCTTTAAAAATCTCATAGGGAGTGATCGCTAGAATTCGCGTAGTAAGGTTTTCAAATCCGATCAATTTTAAAATTTGTAAAACCTCGGAGTATTTCCAAGGTGTCGAACCCAAGGGAATTGATGTGTCGAAAATAAAGGAAGTAACTCTACTCAAAATTTGACTGCTATTTAGGAATCCGAAAGTTTGTTTTGATTCTAATTATCTAACTTTAAAAATCGAAAAATAAAAAATTAATAAAAGATGAATTATCTAAAGCAAGCAAATAAAGCAAATTAGCAAGATGAAATCACAAGTCTAAAGGTAATTGATCCTAGGGTAGTATCATCTAATTGAGTTCACACAATCCATTCACTTGATTCCTTTTCCCCAAATTTTAATTCAATCCTAGAAATAATCACTCAGCCGATCTAGAATTCCGATCAAGGCAACCTAGAAAGATAGTTAATTTAAACCCTTTTCCCCGCCAGGGCTCAAAGAAATAAAATCACTTAAAAAGCACCAACTTATTTATCTATGATTTATCTTTCTCCGCTAGGTCTCAAGATAAAATCATATTGTGCATCAAGTATTTCCACTAATCAATTACTCCTTCCGGACAAAATCAATTAGCTAACATGCATCGATTAAGGGCCCTTTAATCTAACATGAGATTTAACACAACTTGAACACAAGCCTAGGATGAAAGGTCAAAAGGTAATCAAAGGAATATCATGTGATCATCAATTAAAATTACTAACCCTAGAATCAATCAATGAATTTAGCCAGACATAATTGAAATCAAGCAAGAAATAAATGGAGAATGCATATTATTAATATGAAAAGAGAGATTACAACCCTTTCGGATGAACTCCAAGTCTTCAATCTCCGAAAAACAATAATAATTCTCCTCCAAAAAGTTCTTGCATCAAAGGAATAAATCTTGCTAAAAAGATGTAAAAATCGCTAAAGATAATAATAGATGAAAAAGAATGATGAAAGGTAGATAAAAGATGGTCCGTAATAGTAAAACTAGGTCTACAAGGAGGTTTATATAGCCTAAGGGGGTTACAATCCCGATTAGCCCTAATCTAGGAAACAAAACTATCCAAAAGAGTCATAATTCGTCAAAACACGAGAGTCATTTGGCGGCATATCGGCTGGCCTATCGGCCGATAAATTTGGCCGAGAGTTGGTTCGTCGATCTCTTCACTCGATAGGGCAGGAACTCCTTTCGGACGGGCCTATCGGCCGATAGGCTGGCCGATAGGTTCGTCTGTCTTTCGCAAAAATCCGTTTCTTCGTCCGTTTGACTCGACTCTCGGTCCTTTGTCTCGTTTTGGGTCCTTTTGGCTCTAAAAACCTGCAAACACACTAAAACCAATCCAAACGCGTAATACGGCTCGACTAATCATAAATAAGCCAAATACGAGCACATTAATCACGAAACGAGATAAAAACCTAGTATAAAATCCTAGAAATAAGTGGTAAAATTACCACTTATCAGGGAGTCATCATTTTATTTCTCCTGAGATGGACACGATTTATAACATAACAAGCAGTGTTAACGGCTTCGGCCCAAAAGTATTTAGGAAGACCATACTCGTTGAGCATTGTTCGGCTCATTTCTTCTAGAGAGCGATTCTTCCTCTCGACAACTCCATTTTGTTGAGGTGTCCGAGGTGCCGAAAAGTTGTGCCCAATACCATATTTATCGCACCAATCTTCAAAGAGATTAGAATCAAATTCTCCACCATGATCGGTTCGAATGGCGATAACTGGTAATCCTTTTTCCTTCTGGGTAACCTTACACCACTTAACAAACTCGTTAAAAGCATCATCTTTATTGGCTAAGAATTTTACCCAAGTAAATCTAGAAAAATCATCGACAATAACTAAGGTATAAAGTTTACCTGTTAGACTGGCATGTCGAGACGGACCAATTAAATCTATATGAATTAATTCAAGAATGCGACTGGTGGAAATTTCCATTTTTGGTTTAAACGAGCCTCTTGTATGTTTACCTTTAATACAGGCCTCACAAATGTGGTCTTTTCTAAAATTCAGTTTTGGTAGACCACGAACAATATCATTTTTGGCCAATTTTGAAAGAAGTTGTAAAGAGGCATGTCCCATTTTTCGGTGCCAAACAACGGCATTTTCATCGTATGAAAGTAGACATTTTTCGTTAAACGAAGATTCATCTTGGAGATCAACAATGTAAATATTTCCATAGCGCAATCCAATAAAAACGATTTGGTCTTTTCTCATTGCCGTGCAGTGCGTAATTTCAAAAATTAATTTAAGACCGGTGTCACATAGTTGAGAAACACTTAGGAGATTATGGCAAAGTCCATCAACAAATAGAACATTTTCAATAGTGGGTAAAGGTTTCTTACCAATTTTACCTGTCCCTTTTATTTGGCCCTTTTTATTATCGCCAAAGGTAACACAGCCACGATCTTCCTTTTTCAGCTCCGTGAAGAGATGTTCATTTCCACTCATGTGGTTTGAACATCCACTATCAACATACCATTTATTTGATAATGTTGTCTTCCTTGCTTGTACCTACACAAACCATTTTCTTCCGTTTTATCGGTACCCAGGCTAATTTGGGTCCTGAGGAGTTCGATATAAAAACTTGGTTTTTAATAACGGTCCCTTTTGGTACCCAAATTTGCTTAACCCTTATAGTACGTCTAGAGTTTCGACAGTAGGTTTCGGTATGTCCAGGTTTTAAACATTTTGGACATGATGGGATACCCGTTTTTAAAGTGTCCGAATCTTTTGTGGTGATTTCTAAGGACTTTTTCATTGGAAATGAATTATATCCAAGTCCTTGTTTTGAAAGAGAAAATTTTTGACCAAATAATAATTGCTCGAATTTGTCATTACCACATGAAAATTTTCTGACATAAAGTTTAAATTCTTTCTGAGTTTTATGCAATTCATCTTTCAGAATTTTCTCAGTTTCCAGGCAATTTGTATGATCAATAGAAACTTCCTTGTTTTTCAATAATTTAGCATTTTCAATTTCAAGGAGTTTTATTTTCTTTTTCAAATCTTTATTGCTATTGCAAGCCTTTTCGTATTCATTATTTAGAGATTCAAAAGCATCAAGTAGTTCTTCATGAGAATCACTAACCTCGACTTCTTCGTCACTTTCTTCGGATGCGCGGGCCATTAGAGCAAGATTGGTTTGGACTTGTGGTTCATCATCCTCATCATCGTCACTCCATGTGGCGACATAAACCTCCTTCTTTTTGAACTTTTCATGAGGTGGTTTTGATGAACTTATTGGAGCAAAGAAGACGACAATCTTTTGCAAAATGGCCTGGAACGCCGCACCTTCGACAAGTGTTGTCAAACTTTTTGTTTTGAGGGAAGTGAGTCTTTTTGGATTCATCCCTTGATTCTTGCTTTATATCTCTCCGGCGCCTTTGAAGAAGGTTTTTAAATTTCTTTATGTTTTTGGCATAAAAGGCAGTTTCTTCGTCCTCTTCTTCGATAGGTTCATCCTCTAGGTCGCTTTCTTCTTTGGCTTTGAAAGCGATAGTCCTTTCTATCTCCTTAGGTTTTGGTTTCGAGCTACGAGATTTGATGACGATCTCATAATTGATGAGAGATCCGATGAGAGCGCTGAATTCTATTGTATTGAGGTCTTTCGACTCCATAATAGCCGTAACGGTAGCATCCCATTCTCTTGGTAGAGACCGAAGGATTTTCTTGGCTTTATCACTGCTTGATATCGGTTTCCCGAATGAAGCTAGCCCATTTGTGATTGCCGAGAAGCGGTCAAGCATAGTGGTGATGCTTTCTTCTTCTTTCATGGTGAAGAGTTCATAATCGTGAAGAAGCATATTAATTTTGGTTTCCTTGACTTGACTCGTACCTTCATGGGTGATCTCTAACATTTTCCAGATTTCTTTTGTCGTCTCGCAGGAAGAGATTCTATTGTGATCTTCTGGATTGAGAGCACAATAAAGCAATTGAGTGGCTTTACTGTTGAAGTGGTCGTTCTTCCAGTCGGCATCGTCGTACTCTTCGAAACTTTTGAGAGAGCCATCCGACTTCTTAGGAATGGTAGGTCCAAGGGCAATGACCTTCCATATTTCAATATCGTGTGCTCGGATGAAGATGGACATCTTCTTCTTCCATGTCATAAAGTTTGAACCATCGAAGAAGGGAGGGCGATTGAGAGCGTTTCCTTCAACGGAGGAGTGGATAAAGCCCATTTGGATCTTTTCTCTAGCGGGTGTTAATCCGGTGATAAAGAGACCGCTCCGATACCAATTGATAGTTTGGTACCGCCACTAGAAGGGGGGTTGAATAGTGCGGTTAAGAGTATTGTACTCTTTTCGTGCGGAAGCAAAAATATCGGAGTAATAAAAGTGCGGAAAAGAAAGAACACAAGGAATTGTTCGAGAGGTTCGGCTATTAACGAAGCCTACGTCCCCTACCTAGTTTTATCGACTAGGACTTTTCTTAGAACTTGGAATTTGCACTTTCTAGTTTAGTGCCAACTTCTTACAACTTCTTGATTTCCGGGCTCAAGAACAACCTCACAAAAACACTCTTGTTTTTCTAGGTACAAGATAACCAATACACAAAATAAGTGCGAGTAGAAACTCGGCTTTCACGATATATCGCTCTAAGATACAAGAATGAAGATTGGAAATTATAGAACAAATCTTCTCGTATCACAATCTAGAATAAGAATATCTCTCAGAATGTTTGCTTGATATTGCTTGAGTATGCTAGTAGGCTCAGAATTCTTGTGTGTCTTCAATCTCCATGAAGGTGGCTATTTATAGCCTTCTTGAGCTCAATTTCCCATTGGAACAGTATAAAGGATTGCGTACGTTATATGCTGCGGATTACGTACGTTACGTATGTTACGTACGTTATATGATCCGAATAACGGAAAGTGCCGAAACTGTCCAGTGAAATATGATGAAATGCGTTACGTACGTTATGAACCTCATGGTTACGTACGTAATATCCTGGTCAAAGATCCGTTGATTGAGACGACTTGTTGCAACGGCTAGTGGCTTTTCCAACGGTCAGAATAATTCAAGCTTTACGTACGTTATATGATCCCGGTTACGTACGTTACCTGTATAGAAAAACTTACGAAAATAGTGAATGTTACGTACGTTATAAGAGATGCGTTACGTACGTTAACTATAGAATGTTACGTACGTTAATGTGATATATTTTACGTACGTTAACTGAAGAGAAAGTATGTTTAAAGTAAATTTTGGTTTTAATAACACATCATCAAAACGATCTAAAAAATATTGTTCCAACACTAGCTACCGAGTAGCCCATTTCGAAGAGCAGGATAACGACTTGGCCCTCCAGGTAAAGCTAGACCTCCTTGCTGAAAAACGGGCCCAAGCGGAAATGCGGAACGCCGTCTTCAAAAGAAGGAGCGAAAAATATTACAACTCCAAGGTTTACTCAAGGAATTTCCAGGTCGGGGACCTCGTTCTTAAACGGGTATTGGGCCCGGATCCCGGACCACTTAAGCCCAAGTGGGAAGGACCGTATAAGGTTAGCGAAGTCCTTCAGAACGGAGCCTACCGGCTGGAGTATCTGAACGGCCAAAAATTAACTTACCCATGGAATGCTATGTATTTAAAGAGGTATTATCAATAAAATTTGATGTTATTCCATTCTTAGTATTGGTGCACCTCATAAGACCGGCTCATCCAGCACTATAAGACCGAGCTTGTCTCGGCACCTCATAAGACCGGCTCATCCGACATTATAAGACCGAGCTCATCTCGGCACCTCATAAGATCGGCTCATCTGGCACTATAAGACCGAGCTCTTCTCGGCACCTCATAAGATCGGCTCATCCGGCACTAAAGACCGAGCTCGTCTGGGCACCTCATAAGACCGGCTCATACGGCACTATAAGACCGAGCTCGTCTTGGCACCTCATAAGACCGGCTCATCCGGCACTATAAGACCGAGCTCGTCTCGGCACCTCATAAGACCGGCTCATCCGGCACTATAAGACCGAGCTGGTCTCGGCACCTCATAAGACCGGATCATCCGACACTATAAGACCGAGCTGGTCTCGGCACCTCATAAGACTGGCTCATCCGGCACTATAAGACCGAGCTCGTCTCGGCACCTCATAAGACCGGCTCATCCGGCACTATAAGACCGAGCTCGTCTCGGCACCTCATAAGACCGGCTCATCCGGCACTATAAGACCGAGCTCGTCTCGGCACCTCATAAGACCGGCTCATCCAGCACTATAAGACCGAGCTCGTCTCGGCACCTCATAAGACCGGCTCATCCGGCACTATAAGTCCGAGCTCGCCTGGGCACTCTGGAGGTCCGGGCTGACCTTGGCACGATTAACAAAAAAGGCTACAGATGCTATAAAGAAGATTTTATTCACTTAAGGAGGCATTTCTACAAAGTACATATGACAAAAAAGAAAACAAAGGAAGACTGGCACACAGGCCATACATGAAATAAAATAAAATTCTACTCGGCCCCACCCTCCTGGCTAGCTGCCTGGAAGGACTGTCCTTCACCTTCGCCGTGCGGAGCTAACCCGGGATCTTCAACAACCTCGGCGACCTTTGGCTCATCAGACCCATGAATATCAATATGCAGGTCAGTCGCCTGGGATGCTATATAGGCCTCGATCTCCTGAACGGTCTTCCCTTCCTTCATGAGATCTAATATCTCGTAGCAGGTGGAGACGTAATTCAGGTTGATCAGCTCCTCAAACTCAGGCGTCTCCTTAAAGGCCGCCGCCCCTTCGGCAAGACCCTTGGCATAGCCCGAAGCCTCGTAAGTATTGACACGCTCGGTCAGGTTTTCAACCTGGGCCTTAGTTTCTTTCAAGTAAGCCTCGTGCTCAGCCCTGGTGTCTAACCACCGCTTTTGCGCCAGCTCAGCCGCCACGGTCATTTCTTCGGCCTTCACCTTCCATATATCGGCCTCGAGGGCCCGACTATCCACGATCTCCATATCACCCTTCATGGAGGTTATCTCCTGCTCTAGGGACTTGATCAACGAAGGACAAAGATGGTGCTCTTCCTGCAAGGCCTTGAGATCGGCCTCCACCTTCTTATGCTTCTCGACCAGGGCCAAAAGTTCATCGGTGGCCTTCATGTAAGTGCACATGGCATGGCCGATTAGAGCATTTCCGAACTGGATCTGCTCAGCCGGATCCATATCATTGGTCACCATCTCCAGCTTGGGCGTCCAGCCCCGGATTGGAATATGACTGGACGCAGCCACCGCAGGGGGAACCCGGTTGAGCATTTCAGTGGTTGGGGTAGCTGCCCGGACGTAATCAAGAAACCAGCGCAGCCGTCTCCCCTTCATCTGGGCACAAGGTTCCTCCCGGTCCTTATTAATCGGGATATAATGACCCTCCAGGTCAATCAAGGGCTCCTTGCCAGTCGCACGATCCGTCCGGACAGGGCTCGACACGGATACAGGAACTTCAGGAACTGGCTGAGCCTCGGCCTTGGTCACGCTGCCCTCAGGCTCGGTCTCCTCTCTTTTCCGTTTTCCCGCGCGCTCCGTCCACTTGGCCGCCTCGGCAGCTAGTCTCGCCACACGCTGCGCAGGCGTCTCTTTCCTTCCGGACGGAGTCTTGGCCCTAGGAACTAGAAAAATAAGACATGTTAAAAAAAAATACCTGATGAAGACATAATACTCAGATCGGTTGATCGATGTCCGGCCGCCCAGAGGTTTTCCTCGGTAACCAGAAGATGCGACTTCCTCTGCTCAGCGGGAAGATCCAAAAGCTGTTCAACCCGGTCGTCGAACTCGGAGGAGGTCTCTTGCACCGGGATGCGAGCGTTTGACAAAGGAAGAACAGAACAGAAAAAAACGATACATACTCATTTTGGCAATAAAATGCTCCGGGATCTAAAGATCCGCGTCTATGACGCCAGGCTCCCACTCATCTGCCGAACTCCTCAAAGGCCCCCCAACAAAAAACCACTTCTCCTTCCAACTCTGTATAGTCTCCGGCACATCCACCACCTCCTTGTACATGGCATGCCGAGCAGTTAAATAGAACCAGCCCGAGCCGGATCTTTCCACCGATCTCCAAAGAAAAAGGCTGTTGAACTCCTCAAAGCTGGGCTCGGGCCAACCGTGCTGGTTGAAGAGGATGAAAAGACCCACCACCCGAGCCCAGGAATTTGGGTGAATTTGAGCAATAGGAAGGCCCCAATGCCTTAGCCACCGGGAAAAGGCTAACGGGAGCAGAAACCTCATCCCTGCCAACAGAGAGCGGTAGTACACCGCCGCACAACCAACGGGCGGAGTGTGAGGCCTCTCCTCGGGAGTCGGAACAAACATCCGCACCCTGGCCGGGATCTTAAACTGCAGCCGCAAGCCACCAGCTGATCTTCCGTGACGGTACTGCGAATCGAAGCAGAGTCCCACCCGGCCTCTACGAAAGGGGACGGCCGAGGCCGAATCCAAGACGTCAAAGACCCAATTACTTCCTCCTCCAGAATCCCGCCGACGGCCGTCAACGGTGCCGCCATCTCCACATCTAAAGATCCCGACGACCTCGTGACCTCGCTTTCTTCTTCCTCGATGCTCCAGTTGACAGGAACTCCGCCTACCGACAGATCCACCACTCCCGTGCGGTCTGGCGACACGATCAACTCCGCCGCTGGCTCGCCCCTCAGCTCCTACATCTTAGATAAAAAAGGGGAGAAAAGAGCTTACCGAGGAAGTATTTCTAAAATTAGGAAAAGGACACCGGAATATTTCTCTCTCGTCTCTGCAACAAAACACAAAAATGGCGGAGGGAATAATAAAGGAGGAGACGTCCTATATTTTGTAAGGGAAGAGAGGCATTAAATGCCCAGCGCGTGATGCGATGATTCACACTGAACCGTTGCAAAAATCGAAGGCGCGTGAACGCGTCGACAAATCAAATTTGTCCACGCGTCTCCCTTATCATGACACCTAGAAACCCTGAAACCGAATCGACGCGACTCTTGAAGAGGCGTCCCTTCGAGAGATCTTATCCTCCCACAAGCCGGATCGGCCCCAGTATGAAACGACCCCAGTCCCGGCCACCACGGCACGGCCCTGGACTCGGGGGCCCTTGTTGATAGCCCATCCACCTTGGCATCCACGTAAGCACTTCAGGCAGCTGGACCGGCCGATCAGAGCAACCAGCCGGACCGAGTATGAACCCTATCTTTTCCCGGGCTCATTAAAGACCGGACCGGGCAGGGAGACCGAACCGATACCCAGACCGTGAGGCCCGAGCAGATCGAGGGTAAAAACGCTCCGACTCAAGATTACGACAAGGCCGACCTGAGCGGCGGGAGACCCGAGGACCGACCCCAACGGATAAGCGTCGCCAGAAGCATGCGGGATAGGCACACATGCCAATTAATGCATGTTGTCATGTCCCTTCCCGAAGCAATCCTTAGAGGCCGCCACGTGTCTAAGGTGTTCTTACAGTCTGACAAGTGTTTTGGGCATATTTCCCACCACTTTCCAGCTGTCATTTCCTGACTGGCCGAGATTGCCTATATATAGAAGGAGTGTATAGTGAGAGAGGAATTTGGACTTTTGGCATTTATGAGAAAAGAGAAGAGAGAGAAAAAAGAGAGAATTTGTAATAACTGCGAAAAACAGATAGACCGGCACAAAAATATTCAGCTCGGCTCTATTTCATATTAAGGTCATTAATAAAATTTGGTGATCCAATCCTTTTCATCTTGTTTATTATTTTCTACGTGGCTTCGATCCATTCGTCCAGATCAGCACACGTGACGTTGACCAAATCAGACGTCAACATGCAACATTTATGCTCAGTAAACATGCGGAGAGAGAAAAGGGAACAGAAGACCAACTCTGAGAGGGTGGAGACCGGCCTTGAGATCGAGGGCTACGCGCTCCCTATCTTCGTCGGAGGCCTGCGGCGACTGAGTGTTACTGTTGTCGTCGTATTCTTTTTTACCTGCTGCCAATTCCATTTCGATGCTATGTCTCAGCAGTCACCTCTTGAGCCCTAGCCCCTACAGCTTTCTTCTCTCTTTTTTTCCGTTTTCTATTTGGGGATGAAGGTATTCGATTATTTTCAGTTGTAATGTCCATTTTTATTAGCATATTTTTAACATAATGTTTAATAGAAAAGAAAATTAGTTTTTAACATAATGTTCCATACTTCTAATATGAATACTAGAGGCTCGTATGATCTTATTTGTTTGTTTTGGACATGAATGATGTAACACCCCCAGAGCTATCCGGAAATATTACAGCATCGTGGGCCTCGCACCGGAACCCACAAGGCTGAAAGACATTTTTACAAACATTTCAAATACGCCTAAGCGGCGATGACGGTAATATCTTTTTAAGATATTCAAAGACTCGATAAAATCCATTTATCAATACCGTCGTAAAATCTCATATGAAAGTACAAGGCTAAAATGCCAAACTCATCAAAAAGTATACGTTAAGCCATCGCTTACACGTACCGACAAAATAGTTTAGAAAATGATTTTCCAAAATAAACCCAAATTCGTAAAATACTAGCAAGTCATTTTAAAACACACTCGCAGTGGATATAACAAATAATTAAAAATACTTTTGTAGCGGAAAATAACAACCAGTCAAAGTACTCGATTCACAAACACAAGTTATAGCCAGTATCCTCTGGGAAGCTCGTCTTTCCACGACCGCTACAAGTCTAATATTCAATAACCTAAAAATAAAGCCTACGACGGGGTCAGCCATAATACTCAACAATGATAACGATCACATCACGTCAATAATTACATACCAATGAAAATAATAAGTAAGAATACCACCAATGCAATCTTACCATCATAACTTCACCAATTCGTGATAATCCTCATCAAAATAATCCTTACCATATTTCACGTCTCGTATTCTCGATTACACAATGAACTCATCCATAAAATCTATACTGTACCTCAAACAATACCCAGGATTCTCAAAACATCATCATATATCACCAACACGGAAATATACCAACTCTGACCAATCCAATCCATCAGATAACATCATCAAATCTCAACACGATAATCGATTGTCCATCAAAAGACAAGTACCAAGAAGGAAATACGTAACATACCTCAAGATACACAATGCCACGATGAATCATGTCAGTCTAATCCGAGATCAGTTCAACACATCATACAGACATGGTCCTACAAAAGACTAACAAATGCATACTCACACGACAACATCACTATGCCCACAAAAATAACAAAAACGTATATTCATGGAAATCCGATGATCCATCATTCATTGCATAGATCCCAAGATGATCCTGTTAGATCAACATGAGGTGGATAACCAACAATATACATATGAACAACAACACATGGGTAATCCGATGATCCAGCGTTCACTGCATAGATCCCAAGATGATCCCGTCAGACCAACATGAGGTGGAAACCCGTCGAATGATCCAGCGCACACAGAATAGATCCCAAGATGATCCCGTCGGACCAACATGAGGTGGACATACGACAACAATGCACAAATGCATGATAACAACAATACACAAATACATGACAACAACAATACATGAATGTATCACAACATGATCGACAAAAAATGACAAAAATAATTAAAGTACTTGCCCCGAGTCCTTCGAGAGCAATCTTGATGTCAAAAACCCTCACCGATGATTATCATCAATGTTCGACGATCTAAAATATTACGGACTGTAGATAAATCATATCCTCATCTTTACCACAATGTATCATCGATACCCAATTATACTAATAACGAACGTAAATCATATACATTATGATTTGACTCCCAAAATCAGAAAACAACATACACTCTGAATCTCTAGAGTTCACAATTTTAACCATTGCTATATGCATTATCAATGAAATGAAACTCAAACCATTCATCAACTATTATAAACTGAACAAGTAATAACTTGTCTCGATACTGATACGACGATAGTGAAGCTGTTACCAATTTTCTTGCCTTTGTCTATGAGCTCCTTGACTCCTACTAAAGCAAGACATCCTCGAACTCGACCGCAACACACGATTCTAATCGACAGTTAATTCTCACAGCCTATTGTAATTGTAATACCCGTACTTTTTATTGATTGGTTGACCTTGCCGTTCTTCCTCTTTTGTCGCTCTATAAACACTTTGAGATGTTGTCGATGTTGATTTAGAGTTTCGTATCTTGTTTGAATCATGATCGTATTGTTTGGACCTTTCGGCAGTGTCCTAGGTGAGGGAGATAGTGCACACTAGGCATAGGCTAACGCACGCTAATTTTACTTGAGTAGCGCACGCTAGCTTTGAGCCTTAGCGCACGCTAGTGTTCGGAGTATGGCAGAGGCAGTAGCTTTTTCTGCCCTCTTGACTAGCAATTAGCGCACGCTAGGAGTTCGTTAGCGCACGCTATTCGAGTTCAGTAGTGTGTGCTAACATCATCCATAGCGCATGTTAACGAGCTGTGTCGGCAGAGGCAGTGAGGTATTCAGAATTTCTGGACTATCAGGTAACGTACACTAGGCAGCGGCTAGCGCACGCTATGGGTGTTGCGTAGCGCGCGCTAGTGCCCTGCATTAACGCACGCTAGCGGAGTGGGTCAGTGAACTGGGACTTTGTCTGCACACCAGTTAGCGCACATTAAGGCTTGGTAGCGCACGCTAACATCGCAGGTCAGTAGCCTCTGGACTACCGGATGACCCTGTTAGCGCACGCTAATCTTGAAGCTTAGCGCACACTAAGCCAACGCAATATATAAGGGGACAGGCAACCCTTGCACTTGTCATTTCACATCATTTTCATTTCTCCGATCGGGAGAGCTTGTGAGAGGCTATTTGGGGCATTTGGAGATGATCCTTCTTCAGATATCATCATTTTTGGTTGGATAACAAAGATTATACAACGTTTAATCCTTTTCCATCTTCCAAATCAAGGTAAATTCCTTAGAACCCTAGTTTTTGGGAATTTTGGGGATTTTATTAGATTCGTCCGATTTATCCGTTTTAGAGCTTGAAATCTTTAAGATTATGTTGTATCTACCCCGTAACCATGTTTCCCCTACGATTATATGGATTGTTTTGTAGTTGTTTGGATATAAGAGAGAGTTTGGGTGATTTTCTAACCTCTAGATATTTATCCTTATAGTTTCGTGAATCGTAGGCGGGTTTTGGGAGTTTCTTCATGTGATTTTAGTATCGATTATTGATTATCGTATTCTTTACGAATCGTTTAGGTGCCGGAAGTGCATTCTTGGACCTACCGAACTTATACGCTTTTCTACCCAAATTTAGATGCCTCAAAGGCAAGTATATGTTTATGATTGTACGTTCTCGACTTTAAAAGTAAGATATATGATTGGCATGATTGTGTGGCATTCCTGACTTGTAAATATATATACATAAACTAGTCCGTTTATTTGAGAGCAAACATTCCACTCCTTATTGGATAAGGAGATTGGTAATGGAAAGGTTTATGGCTTAAATAGTTAATCGTTCGTAAGTCAATGAAACTCGATTGATCATTATGTTTATGTGAAGACTCGTACGATGTGTTCTTTGACTTAGATAGTGCCTATCGTCATTAATGGTTAGTTTGAGCACACGTTATAGGTATGCTAATGAGATTAGTATACTCGAACTGACTCACCCTCGATTCATCACACATATTTCGCTCCGGGAGAGTCAATGATGGAATCAAAAGGTTGTTATAGGTATTCGCGAACCTTCGACTTGAAGATTTATTAGGGATGTGCTTGTGATATTAAGATTTTCATTAAAGTAGTTCGACCCAGATAATCGGAAGGTGGGGGTCAACCTCGACATGCATCTTGACAGGCAAGTAGCAGGTTCTACTGAATACCAAGATAGGATTCTTTCTCCTATAAGTGAACAGGTGTATGTCCTATGCGGTTATTGACAGATGAGATCATAAGTCTTTGGTCAAAGCATTGGAGCTGGTTGTATTAGATAACGAGAGCTCAGTGAATTCGATTTGCATTAAGTCATGCATAGCGTCAAGTACAGATAGGGCTTGACTAACCATGACCCTATAACTTGATTGGGATATATGAAAGAAGAGTTTTTACGTATATCAGTATTCATGACAGAAAGGTCTTGGAATAATCCCCAATTATTTGTTCTCAGTTAGGTTACAGTGTATGCCGCGGGACTGGCTAGGCGGTGCTATCACTCTTTCGTTCCTCCCATTGCTAACTGAGGCGAACCTACCGAGTCACGCATTAGGATAGACGACAAAATAAATCGAGCTTATTCTCTCTTATAATTATTAGATATTGAATATCTAATTTATTGGACATTAGATGTCTAATTAATTTTGGGATATTGGATGTCCAAATTCATTTATTGAATAAATCAATTTACGGCCTAATGAATTAAATAAATTACTGGGTAATTAACTTAATTCACATATATAATAATTTCTTGGAGAATTAATTATATTATTTTTTATTTAATATAATTAATTATTGGATTAATTAATTAAAATAAATACATCGAAACAGAACACAATTTATCTGATTGGACATACGGGAGTCGAAACGTACCAAAATCTTCCGTATGTTTCTAGATGCCCCCCTCCCCAATCCTTTTTCCCTGATCTTTGATTCCACCTTAAATGGTGGAAGACCAAAGACTTAAATGAAAAAGAATTATTCTTGTGATAATTAAAAATAAATTTGAGGGGAGACCTTGACTTGTGAAGAGAATTGAAGACGAAAATAAAGCCATCTTCTCCACTCTCACATATACACAGCTGAACCATTTTGTGAGGAGGGGTGAGTTTTTTGTAGTCTTCACAATACTTTTTTTAGAGAAAATTGAGAGAAATTTTATTTTTTCACTTGGAGTGTTTAATATAAAATTGGTAAGCTCCCTACATCTATTTCTAGTCGTGTTCTTGGAGAAAAAAATAGATAGGGAATTTTTTCGGTCGACTTCCGACGCGTGGCAAGTAGAGGCATAGTGCTTTCGTTGCTCGAGATTTCTAAAGCTTTTACGAATCGAATTCGTGGCGAACATCATCAACCTCAACATTTAATCAAAGGACTTCAAGGGTATAATTTCGAATCCTGTACTTGTTTATTTTAATATTCGTATATATGTTGCTTGATCGATCCTCTTCAGGGATTCGAATCGAAATTATTTTTAAATTGCTTCCGCTGCTCCATTTGTTTTGGCATTGAATCCCAACACTTACGTGCATCCAGGTTATGACGGAGAAAACATTTCGAAGAAACTAACCACAAATCGAATTGTCGTGCAAAATATTCCAAGACAAATGAAGTAGAAAGTATTCATTTATCTTGGCAAGGGAGCAGATCCCCAAGGCCGTCGTCCTTTAAGGGGGTACAGACTCTTCTCCAAGCAATCATACAAGAAAACTTATGAGTAATATCACCCGACCAAATAACATATCTAGTTGCTGACACAAGCTTATTGATAAGTTTAAGTAGCCAATTATAGACCATCATGGAGTGAAAAGAAGAGCTCAAGATCACTGATTTAACCAAGCAAACATGGTCGGCCATAGAAAGAGATGAGCCCTTCCAATCTGCAAATTTATTGATGATTTTGTCCACCATTAGGGCAAGATGAATGTGCAGAGGGGTACTACAAAATAACGGGACACCGAGATAGTTAATTGAATGTCGCCTTCACACGTGCAAAGTGTGCGCACGATT